>JANAVB010012494.1:0-123173 GCA_029216955.1 Iris pallida
TTCAAGTTAGTTGAAACACATGCCATGTATTCTCCTATTTCCTGAACCTGAGAATGACTATGTGTCTACACACACACTAATTTTCTCCCATGGACACTAGTTTACTTGTACACCATTATGAGATTCCCTTTTCTTTCTGAAAATTGAGAACTAAACACACCACACACACACACACACATTCATGACATGTACACACACATATATGTGAAGCACATTGACACCCATTATGCTTACACACACGCACCTATCTAAACTGCCATGCTAATCTGAGACACATTCCCACACATGTATGTATCACACACATGCCACACCCTCAGCTTTCCATACTCTCTCACACAATGACACCCACATCACTCTCTATATCTCTATATATATTTTGATATATGGTAATGTATATATATCTATAACATGTAATTTATGTATTGGTATATATATATATATATATATTATATATAAATATATATATATATATATATATATATATAAGGTGAAAAAAAAAATATATATATAAGGTGATAAATGAATGTTTGAATGAATGTATGTATGCAAGGTAGGCATGAATGATATGTAATATAGGTAATACTTTATAGGCATAAATAATGTGGTATATAAATATATAAATAAGTTTGATGCTTGTATATGGAATGTATGTGTAAATTATAGGTTTGATAGCTTATGTAGCATTGGGATGGTATGTGAGTGCTAGCCTAGACTTGGTTAGGCCTAGTGAGACTGGTTAGACTTGTTGGGCTAGTACTTGACCTAGTTGACCTAGCCTTGACTAGTATAGTTGACTAGAGTTGACCAAGTGTTGACTTTATCCTAGTTTGACCTAGACAGCATGCAGATGCATTGTAGATTACAATTATCATCCCCTGTATACATCTTGACTTGTGTTGCTCTAACTAGGAGTTAGGTACTTCATCTCGCACAGTATATTTTCACAGCTATTCAGATACCAGGCGAGTACATTCTCTGATCATTTCATAACTTGCTTAGAATTATATTCCTGCTCTAGTTTACCTTATTTGATGCTGTCACGATATTATCACGGATTGGTACTATATGGATCCCTACATTGAGATGTTATCCCCCTCGGGAGCATCGAATACATCATGTCGTGTGTTTCATGTACATCATGTATTCCTCGCTCTCATGTTATTCATGTTATCATGTGCTTCGTGCTCGTTCGTGCTCGCTCGTGTACTCCCATGTGCTATCATGTTCGGTCATGTTTCTCGTGTATTTCATGTATAACCTATACTTCACGTGCACCCTTCATGGGTCTTCATGTGGAATTCATGTGCACTCAGTTTCTGAGCCCACATGTATACTTCATGTACATCCATCTATGGGCTTTCTGCGAAAATCATGTACATAACCTAACTTGTCTGGATCCTTGTGTATTGATTGGGGTATGGGGGAGTATAAATAGTCATGTGAACAATTCCAAAGTAGTATAACCATGTGCGCCTCTTTAGTATATTCATGTGCAAATCCAGCCGTTCACATGTCGACTTTGTACTCTAAATCACTAGTCACTAGTAGCTCTCTACTTATAGTAGATATTTTATTACAGTTCTCTCTCTATTTACATCATGTACTTTCTTTCAGTTTTATGTATCGTACTCTCTTACATGCCTATATTTTCTAACCTGTTATGATCTGCGTAAGATGTATTGTGCTCGCTCCCGTCCTGACTGGACCTGTTAAAATTTTACAGAGGATGATTGGGAACCCTGTACCCCTTACTTTAGAGCTTGCCTAGATGACACTCGCGACCTGGACCCCTGGGAGGTTCAGGCAGCTGCTGAGGACGATACCCATGCTTAGTGTAGATAGTCTAGTCTGTTCCTTATTTTTATGTTAGTAGTTATCGGGATTTAGAGTTGTATTATTGCGAAGACTGGTAGTTGTTGAGACTTATGTTATTTCATTTCTGTTGTACCTCAGTTGAGGATTTTCTTTATCTATTCCATCGTGCTATATTCTGCCTTTAGATTGTGATTGAGTTGTACCTTCTGTGATTGGCCTTCTTTTGGAGATTATTCATGTTTTGTTAGTTATAGTTCATGACCTAGAACATCGTTCTACCGCCGACACTGTGGCGTAGGCTGGGCGCTGTTACGTACTCGTATCCTCACTGTGGGTGCTGGTCGTGATATTACTTTTACATGATTGTAACTAAGTCAGATTGCAGCTGATAACGATTGTGTATACCTTGTTATATTATCTGACTATGTTTTGTACAGCCAGATCTCAAGAACATTTTGACTAAGCGTTTGGGACGTCTTACTGCTTTATCTTACATGTTCTTTATTATTGCTTCTTGTTTGAATGATTGAGACAATAGATGTTGAGTAACCCTAGTGAGACTTTCATATAGTATGCACCCCCTCGTCTTTTAGACAGCATTGATCGTATTATACGGTATTCATCTACCCGTAATATGTAGCTGGCTGAGTCACTCCCCCGCTCTCCGGTATTCTGGTTCTGGGGCGTGATAAGGTTTTAGTGGTGGCCCATGCAGGTCTAATTTCAGACTTGTGGGGTATTTTAATTTATATGATGTCTCAATCACACATGTTTCCTCTTGATCTCATGATTCGTTACTCTCGACTCGAACTTGACATTCCGGTATCCTTTGACTTCATTGATCTTTCCTGTCCGATCGTTTGATTATTCTCGTGTCCTTTTTCTTAGGGGCACCTCGTCCGCATCTGTCAGAGCTGGACAACAACAACAAGGGCAACATGAACAACATGACCATGCTGGTCAGCAATGAAGGCCAATACTACCTCAAGAGAACATCTAAGAAGAGGTGATAATGGAACCAACAACTGGACCGCAGTATCCGAAGGTTCCAACACTACCAACAGTTCCACCTACCCCCGTGGAAGTAGACACACCAGCCCTTCTCGAGATCATGAGAGGGATGATGGCTACTCATCAACATCAGATGTTGGCACAGCAACGCATGCACACCCAGCTGGAAGAGCAGAATGTATTACTTAACCAAGGATTACAGACGGCTTTAGAAAGGGGAGTGAGGACAGATTCAGGAGCATCAACCAGATTTTGCAAGTACAACCCCCATCATTTCGAAGGCACGAAAGATGCCATTTCAGCAGATGCATGGCTTAAGGACATCGAGGCCATTTTGACAGTGGCTAAGGTACCGATGGAAGAACGTGTAGATCTAGTGAAGTTGTTACTTCAGGACCTCGCACGTGATTGGTGGGAATAGAAAGAAGTGGGCATCAGACGTCCTGTTGCTTGGGACAATTTACTGTGAGATTCAAGACGAAGTAATATAGAGTTGTGGCACAGTTCGAGCTATAACAGAAGTTTATCAACCTCAAGCAGGCTGGCAAGACAGTGGATGCTTTTGTAGCAGAGTTCTACAGACTGAGTAGGTTTGCCCCAGAGATGGTAGCAACAGAGAGCCAGAGGGCTGTGAGATTTTAGCAAGGGTTTCATCTTGAACTATTATAATTGATAGAGGGACACAACTACCAAACATTCGATGAGGTGTTGACGGTAACACGAAGGCATGAGATCACCATCTAGAGGATGACAGCAAGGACTGGAGGTCAGAAGAGATCTCACAATCAGATTGAAGGAGGAGGGGGAGTAACGCCCCGAATAACAATACCATCCCCTGGCATTCGCTTTCACGATATGGCGATGCGAGGGCCAGCACCAACAAGACAGCAGCAGCAGCAGCAGAGAAAGAAGCAGCAACCTCCAGTGGGCTACACCTATTGTGGGAAGGCAGGGCACACTAGAGGCGTGTATCGGGCATTGAACGGACAGTGTTTGGTATGTGGAAGTCCAGATCATCGGGTTTCCACCTGTCCCATGAATTTGAGGTCAGGAGGACCAGTACAATAATTTCTATACTGCCAGCACCAGGGGAAGGCTAGTATCAAGGACCAGCGGTAGCAGTGAGGCCGTTGGCACAATGCCCGTTCATGTAACAGGCTCAGATGTTTCGGTAGCAGGGACCGCTGATGCAGCAGCAACAACAAAGACCACCCCAGTATCACCAAGGCAGGGGCCAGCAGCAATACCAGACTAGACCGTAGCATAGGAACCAACAAGGAGGCCGAGGGCAGGCATTCAATCTGTCCTTAAAATAGGCATTGGCATCGATAGATATTGTGGCAGGTAACATTCTCGTCCCCTCATATCCCGCAGTAGCATTATTTGATTCGGGAGCATCACACTCATTTATATCTGCACAATTTATGACACGACTAGGAATGGAATTCGAGGCATTGCCAGGGAGGTTGAATATACTCACTGGTAATGGTCTCGTAGGAGTTAGTAGAGTTATTCTAGCATATAGAATTGTAGTTTACGGGCGTTCCTTACCCACCAGATTAATAGAATTTCCTGTTAGAAATTTTGACGTTATCTTAGGCATGGACTAGCTGAAAAACAGTCATACGATAATAGATTGTCGTAGAGGGAGTGTATCTTTTAATATTCCAGGCATGAAGCGGTTCACCATAGTCAGATCAGTGGCAACTCAACAAGAAGAAGGAGTAATGACGGCAATGAAAGAAGTTCAAGTTTTGAAGGTAGTGGAAGAGTTTCTAGATGTATTTCTCGAAGAACTTCCAGGTCTACCACCGGTTAGGGATATTGAGTTCAGTGTAGAATTGGCACCTGGAACTAAACCGATATCAGATCGAATTTACAGAATGACAGATTCAGAGCAGGCCAAGGTATATCAGCACATAGAGAACTGAAGGAAAAGAAGATTATTCGAGTTAGCGAATCACCATGGGCAGCACTAGTGGTACTTGTAGTGAAGAAGGATGGGTCATCAAGATTGTGTATTAACTATAGAAATCTCAAAACGGCAACAATAAAGAATAAGTACCTACTACCAAGAATCGGCGACTTGTTTGATCAGTTGAGCAGAGCAAAGATTTTCTCCAAGATAGATCTTCGATCAGGGTATCATCAAGTGAGAGTTCGGAAAGAGGATATTCCCAAGACAACGTTCAGATCGAAGTATGGGCATTACGAATTCTTGGTAATGCCGTTTGGTTTGACCAATGCTCCAGCAATATTTATGGATTTGATGAACCGCATCTTTATGTCGTACTTAGATCAATTTGTCATTGTGTTTTTTGACGACATTTTCGTATACTCAGCTAGTGAAGAAGAGCATGAAGATCACCTCAGGAAAGTGTTACAGGTTCTGAGAGAGAACCAGTTGTACGCCAAGCTCAGCAAGTGTGAGTTTTGGATGGATCACATTTCATTCTTGGGACACATCATATCAGGGGCTGGAGTAGCAGTGGATCCCATGAAGGTAGAAGCAGTAGAGAGTTGGCCAATACCTAAGACCGTAGCAGATGTGCGTAGTTTCTTGGGATTGGTAGGATATTACAAAAGGTTCGTATTAGACTTTGCAAGACTCTCAGCACCCATGACCCGCTTGATACGGAAGGATGTACCATTCATTTGGTCGGCAAAGTGCTAGACATCATTTGAGAATTTGAAGCAAAAATTGATCACGGCACCTATTCTTACATTACCGGTTGGACCCAGAGTTTTACTGTATATTGTGATACGTCAGGAAAAGGACTGGGTGTGTCCTAATACAACATGGAAAGGTGATAGCATATCCATCTAGGCAACTTTGGGACCACGAGAAGAATTATTCGACTCATGACTTGGAGCTGGCAGCAGTAGTATTTGCTTTGAAGCTATGGAGGCATTACCTGTACGGTGATCGAGTGGACATGTACACCGACCACAAAAGTCTGAAGTACATCTTTACTCAGAAGAAATTGAACATGAGGCAGAGAAGGTGGTTAGAGTTGATCAAGGATTATGACGTAGAGCTTCAGTATCATCCAGGCAAGGCTAATGTGGTAGCAGGCGCTCTTAGCAGGAGAGGTGGTGTATTTATGTTGACATCACAAAAACATATTTTAGAAGATCTTTAGGAGATGGGCATCGAGGTTATACTTCCTAGTGATGTAGGAATTCTGGCAAGTCTACGAGTTCAATCCGACTTGATAGACAGGATCAAGGCAGCCCAGGCACGGGACCCAAGGATTCAGGAGCTTAGGACAGAATGTAAGTCAGGACTCATGAAAGAGATAAAAATTCACGAAGATGGTACATTTAGATTTGGATCACGTCTATGTGTGCCAAGTGGAGATATCAGAGAGGAGGTTATGACAGAAGCCCACAGTTTTCAGTATTCTATACACCTCGGAGGGACCAAAATGTACAAAGATATCAAGAAGCACTTCTGGTAGAACGGGATGAAGAGTGAGATAGCTAGATTTATTTCTCATTGCTTGATATATCAGCAAGTGAAGACAGAACAACAGAGGCCAACTGGATTGTTACAACCGCTTCCTATCCCGGAATGGAAGTGGGAGCACATCACAATGGGCTTTGTGACCGGTTTATTGAGATCACCAAGTGGTAAGGATTCTATTTGGGTGATAGTGGATCGGCTTACTAAAGTGGTACATTTTCTTCCTTTTAGAGTAGGGCAATCTACGGAGAAGTTGGCAGAGTTATATATGTAGCAGATAGTCAGGCAGCATGGGGTCCTTGTCAGTATTGTATCAGATAGAGATACCCGCTTCACATTATATTTCTAGAAGAGTCTACATCATAGTCTGGGTACCAAGTTAAGATTTAGTACAGCTTACCACCCACAGACGGACGGGCAATCAGAAAGAACAATTCATACTTTAGAAGATATGTTACGAGCTTGCACCATAGATTTTGGAGGATCTTGGGAGAGTCACCTGCACTTAGTCGAATTTACATACAACAACAGTTATCAAGCCAGTATCCAGATGGCACCATTTGAAGCACTATACGGCAAAAAGTGCAGGTCGCCACTTGTATGGGATGATATCGGGGCGAGAAAGATGTTAGGCCCAGAGATGATTATTCAGACGGTTGAAGTGGTTAAGGGGATTAGAGAGCGACTTCGAGTTGTGCAAGATCAGCATCGTCATTGGGCAGACCAGCATCGTAGGCCACTAGTATTTTCTGTGGGGAACCACGTGTTTTTGCGGATCTCACCTACTCGTGGGGTCATTAGATTTGGCGTTCGCGGGAAGTTGAGTTCGCGATACGTGGGCCCATTTGCTATCCTTGATAGGGTAGGCGATGTTGCTTATCGTTTGTCCCTTCCACCTTCATTATGAGAGGTGCATGATGTGTTTCATATATCTCAGTTGCGTAGGTATGTATCGGACCCAAGCCATATCCTCGATCATTCTGAGTTGGTTGTTGGTACCAACCTGTCTTACGAGGAACAGCCTATGTCCATTTTGGATCGAAGGAAGAAGATACTCAAAGACCGAACAATTAGCCTTGTCCGTGTTGCTTGGGGTCATCACTCCTTAGGAGAGTCAACATGAGAACGTGAGGATGATATCCGATCACGGTATCCGCACCTATTTAACTCACAAGGTATATTTCTTTTTGTGTACCTTGATTGTCTTGATTCCTCATACTTATCACCCTATGAGTAGAAATTGCTTGATGTCGTAGATTGATAAAGAAATATATATTACTTGCTATTGATATTGTATGATGACTGCTTGCTCGCTAAAATTGCTTGTACTTGAATTAGTTTAGCTCCGATGTTTCTATCCTGCTTGGATTTGAAATTTCGAGGACTCAATTTTTCTAAGGAGGGTAGAGATGTCACTCCCCATTCCCAGAATACGTATTTTAATACGTGTACGACTTGAATGTATTTATTTAATATTTATCATGCATATGTTTGTAGTTAATTCTTTAATTTCACGCTAATTATTTTCTGTATTTTATTTTTTGCTTTTGCTTTGTTCTTGGGTTCGGCTTGGGTTGGTTTATTTTCGGATTTTTGATAGTTCATGATGAACCAAACCCAACTCCCCACCTACCACATCTTTATTTAAAGCCCCAACCTTTTCTCTCTCTTCATTATATTTCCTTCTCATTTACTCTTCTTCTTCCTCATAACTCTCTCCACCGACCAAACCCATAGGCAAGTACATCTTGCTCCATATGAGAACCCATACTTTTATGGTTCATTTATCTTCCTCTCATGATTCTAAAATAGTTTAGAACTTGAAATTTTGCATTTTGAAAGTTTTATTTTTGTAGATCTAGAAATTGCCATTTTTGAATTTTTGTGGGTTTTGATCTATCAAACTTCCATATTCTCAAGTTTTGATCGTTCCAGGCTGTTGAGATTTGTGTTATAACCCCTTACGATATGTGGAACTCCCATTTTTGGCTCAGATTGAAGCTCATGGAATTGGAGTTTCGAATGAGCTCTACGCACACGTTTATACGTGCCCGTATAATATCAAGCTCTACGCCCTCGTTCATTCGTGTCAGCGTGAATTCGGTCTACGCAAGTCTACTCTGGCTTGGTGTATTCTTTACGCGTTTGTTTTACGCGTAACGATTCCTTTACGCGTACATTGTTTTACGCGTAACTTTATCCTTTACGCATATATTGTTTTACGCGTAACGTTAATCTTTATGCATACAAGATTCATGCGTAAACCTTGACTCTTTACGCGTACGAGTTTTTACGCATAACGCTATTCTTTACGCGTACTCCTCTGGCTTAGCATAAGACGAGTTTTTACGCGCAACTTTATTTCTTTATTGAGCGTACTCCTTTACGCGCAAGCTTTATTCCTTCACGCATAAACTTCTTTCACGCGTAAACCCCCTTGACACGTATTTTATTGGGCGTACTATTCTGGCTTGGCGTTTATTGAGCATATTCTTTTGGCATACCTGGCATCCCCTATTTTATCCTTACGCCTTTTTGACATGAACTCGATATAATCATGATATGCTAATATTTTAATACATATTGTGGTATGGAATGTGCCCTGTGTCCCGATTGGTTTATAGATACCCAGTACGACTGGAACTTAACCCCGAGAGTTATAGACTCGACCATACTAAATACTAGTTTGACTTTCATGCCTTGGCACGAATTGACATTGATTGTTACCTTGACTAAATGATTGATCATACGTTCCTAGTTGGAACTAAAGAGACTGGCTAGTCGTCTTACTGAAACTGAATGAGATACGTTCATATTAACTATGAACCATTGCAATCGACTAGCCGATCCCGAACATTGGCATATGGACACGTGCAGGCTTCAACTGATTTTCTACAAAAGTGGCATGTATACTTTACAGTCAAGGCATGATTATTCTGTGGCTAGGTTTGATTGTTGCATTACGCTATGTAAGACCTACAATCTAACCGCACGGGCATCATTGTAGAGTTGTACATATCGTACTTTGTACGGAAGTACTCATTCTGAATGACCATGATCTACGGCATGAGATTTCAATTAACATAGGGACTACTAAGTTAAATAAAATAACGATTGCATGGAGGGAATGGATTCCTGAGTTCTTACATGGCAGCCATCCTTGGGACAATTAGTGCTCTGACATGCCGACTGGTTCCCACAGATACTGTAAATCTGCCACACGGGCAGGGACTGGTATCTGCTTATATTTATTTACTGTATACTGATGACGGGCGTCCGCTGGGACTCGTCTAATTCATGACTGGCGCAACTGATTATTGGGAAGACTAGCCTTGCTTGCACATTGTAAGAACTGAAAAATCTCTTATTGCATATTTTTAGGGTTACTTGGAACTTACAGTAGCAAGCCATAGTAGTTGCATGGTCGTTTAAATTGATTTGTTTGTGTACTGTACCTACTCTGTTAACTACTGAGATGAGCAGAATGTCAGGACATGACGGGTCAACTTTTGTCCTTGTTTGGTTGGGAAGTTGGCTTGAAGTGTCGTGATGTTGTGTGAACCCCAGTAGCAAGCGAAGATTTATTTATCATATCCTTAACTCTTACCACTGGTTTTAGTTCTCATGTCGTGCTTTTTTGTGGTACTTGCTATTAGAGGTCTAACCTCTCTAGTTTTGCATGGACAGATTTAGAGCTAGTTCCCGAGGACTCAGCTTACTTCTACCTCCAAGATAGTCAATACTAGAGGGATGATCGCAAGAGGGCACGAGTGGGTTTCTTGCTTCCCAGCTCGTTTTTCTACTTACTTTACATTTTGCCGCTTGGCATCGACATGTTAGTCAGATATTCTTGTACTTACTTTTATATGATTGTAACTAAGTCAGACTAGAGCTGATAACGATTGTGTATACCTTGTTATATTATTGGCTATATTTTATACAGCCAGATCTGAAGAACATTTTAATTAAGCGTTTGGGACGCCTTACTGCTTTATCTTACATGTTCTCTATTATTGCTTCTTGTTTGAATGATTGAGACAATAGATGTTGAGTAACCCTAGTGAGACTTTCATGTAGTATGCACCCCCTCGTCTTTTAGACAGCATTGATCGTATTATACGTTATTCATCTACCCGAAATACGTAGCTGGCTGGGTCACTCCCCCGCTCTCCGGTATTCTGGTTCTGGGGCGTGATAGTATATCATTTCTTGGGCCGCCGAAGGTATACAGTTGATCTAAAAAAAGTTGAAGCCATTGTTGATTGGAAATGACCTACGTCAGTCAGTGAGATTTGAAGCTTTCTCGGCTTGGCAGGCTACTACATACGCTTTGTGAAGGATTTTACGAAGATTGTATTGCCGTTGACTCACCTCATCCAGAAAGGAGTCAAATTTGAATGGTCAGATGACTGTAAAGCTTTTTTTAGGAGTTAAAGTAGCGGCTCGTCTCGGCCGTGATACTCACACTTCCAGAATGGACTGAATGATTTCAGATCTTCAGTATGCTTTGGCCAGGGCTTGGGGTATGTGCTTATGCAGCAGAATAAGGTGATATCTTTTGCTTAACGACAGCTGAAGCCGCACGAGAAGAACTACCCCACCCATGACTTAGAATTGGCGATGATTGTATTTGCGTTAAAACTGTGGCATCACTATCTTTATGGCATGGCATACAGTATTTTTACGGATCACAAGAGCCTGAAGTATCTATTTACCCAGAAGGAGCTGAACTTGCGACAAAGGCACGGGCGAGAACTGATCAAGGACTATGACTTGACGATCGAATACACGCCTGTCAAAGGAAATGTGGTGGCCAATGCATTGAGCAAAAAATACATAGCCTCGCTATCCATCAACAAAAGTCTACTATAGGACTTAGCAAAAATGGGCATTAAACTCTAGGTTCGATTCGTGAGAGCTAGTATTGTGCCATTGCGGCTAGAATCATACTTGTTAGAAAAGATCAAGTTCGTACAGAAGGACGATCCATACCTGAAGAAAATACTGGAGCTTGTTTCGATGGGTAAGGCGACCGACTTTACAGAAGATGAGGCATGAGTGTTGCGGGTAAAGGTTCGGCTATGCGTCCTGGAGGACTTAGAACTGAGAAAGGAAATATTATCGGAGATGCACTACACAAAATATTCCTTGCATTCCGGTAGCACGAAGATGTATAAGGACCTCCGCCCAATATTTTGGTGGCACGACATAAAAAGGATATAGCACTCTTCGTGTCACAGTGTATAACCTGTTAGCAAGTTAAAGTGGAACACCAGAGGCCGGGCGAAGAGATGCAAAACCTCGCCATACCAGAATGGAAGTGGCAACACATAACCATAGACTTTATTATTGGCCTGTCGAAGATGCCATGAGAGAATGATGTCATATGGGTCATCGTCAACAGACAACCAATTCAGCGCATTTCATCGCCACCAAAGTTACTTGGAGCGTCGATCGACTAAATCAGATCTACCTTGACGAGATAGTATGGATGAACGGAGTTCTAGTATCCATCATTTCTGATCGAGATGTGTGGTTCTTGTCACGCTTCTGGAAAAGCCTTCAGTCGGCTATGGGGACTAAGTTGAAGACTAGCTCTGCTTACCATCCTCAAATGACGGCTAAATAGAGCAAGTGAATCAGATTCTCGAAGATATGCTACGACTCTGTGCAATAGACTTGAAGTCAAGCTAGGATGTTCACCTACCTTTGGCCGAATTTGTATATAACAATAACTATCGGTCCAGCATTCAAATGGCACCGTATGAAGCATTATATGGGCAAAAGTGCAGATTACCCATTTGCTGGGATGAAGTCAGGGAGCAACAAATTCTTGGTTCGGAGCTGGTGGAGCAAATTATTGCGAAGGTAAAACTGATAAGAAAGAGATTAAAGATGGCTCAGAGTAGGCAGAGAGCTACGCAGACACCTATCAACTGCCATTCGAGTTCCTGGAGGGTGATCATGTTTTTCTAAAGGTAATGCCTATGCGAGGAGTAGCCAGGTTTGGAGTTAAAGGCAAGCTTAGTCCAAGATTTGTGGGTCCTTTCCAAATATTGAAGCGAGTCGCCCCAGTAGCTTACCAAATCGTATTGCCACCCGCACTGTCAGATGTACATGATATCTTCCATGTCTCACAACTACGAAAGTATGTGCACGATCCGAGCCACGTGGTAGATTTTAGTCAGCTAGAGCTGAAGCAGACTTATCATATGTGGAAGAACCGTTCTAAGTCTTGGAGCACAAGGACAAGCTACTTCAAAATCGTATGATCCCCCTCGTTCGTGTTCTCTGGAGAAACCATTCGGTCGAAGAGTCGACCTAGGAACTCGAATCTGTGATGAAGGAAAAGTTTTCTTTTCTATTTTTTTAGCGGTAGGTTCTCTTCTTAAGTTTCGAGGATAAAACTTTTTCTTAGTTGATTATGGTGTAGTACCCCGTCCCTACATCGTTTCTCGTTTCTCGTCCACGGGATGCACGATAAAGGAATACTGTCGCTATCAATTTAGTCGGAACCGATTGAATTGATTGAACGAGACATTTGAATTAAGATCCTTTCCTCGTTATGGAATGGTTTCTTCAAAACGAAGTCCCATATTTAGCAGGTTACGACTTGAGGATGGACTCTGTGGCTGAGTCGAGAGAGGCCTTTCGTTGCTCTGCTTTTCATGCCGCACTTGCTTCTTTGGCTTTGGTTTTCTGAATACATTTTCGTAAATATTTTTGATGGTTTTCATGGCTTGCGTTCTTTGAACTTCATATTCTCTATCGAACTTACTAAATAAGACAATGTTCTGACCAGTTGCTTTTATGATTTCAGGTGATCACGTAGGCGTCGTCTAAGCACAACCAACCGGTCTCTCGTCTTAAGAAAAATTAAGGTGAGTGGCCGACCTCCTTTCCTTCGACCCTCTGGTTCTAAATCTATCATAAACACAAAGGAAATATGCTTATCTTTATAATATTGAATCAATAAATTGTGGCAGGATTTTGCACGAACATATGCTATAGAACTACTTTAACATGAAACTGATGCATGCTTTCTTATGCCATATTTACTATAGACCTGTGCAAAATGAAGATTGAATCGATTAACGAATATCACAACGATAAGACAAAGTACCTTAAAATGGGCGAAGTTTAAAAGAACAAAGAAGAATAGTATGGTCATTGGACGACTTGTGCATAAGGTGTAGTTTCCTCGAACGGTTGCCTAGGCCGAGGAACAGATTCGGCCTAGAAGAAACGAGTATAGCAGTACTAAAAAAACTGGCATGGGTGATTCGAAAACTTTCGAATAGGGATAGCTATCCGCCACGAAAGGATCGCCGTCTAACCCAGCTATAGTCCAAGATGGCTTAACATTGCCAGTGACCTTCACACCCTTACACTACTTTATCTGATAACTATAACACTGGATGAATATAGATAGTTGCTAATGTATACAATTTTCATATGCTTGCCTCACAAAATGTTCACATGTAATCCATTAGGATAGTTAGAAAGATCACTAACTATATAACATGTTTTTATAAATCTTCTTGGATAAATGAGAGCTTGGGTTTTAAATTATCCACCCACCAGTACATGTGATCGTACTGACCCTCGCTCTCCGTAGGTGCTACGAATTAGGTGGAACGCGGTAGCTAGCAGGGCATCGTTCGTGTTTTGAAACTTCGTCCATGCGTCAAAGACTTTTGCTGAACCCTTTTGAAGACTCTCTACATCAGTCCAAGAAGATGTCGCGACTACCTACCATTCCAGGTGGTTCATAAATTGCTGGTTGTACAAAGGGATGTAATGTATGGAACGACTATCTCATCATCGTTCGTTTTGAGTCAAGTTTGTAAGCCCACGTGGCATCAAGATGTAATGGGTCATGTAAATGATGTTCATTATCAATAAAAATTAAGTTTCTTCTTTATCATATGTGTTGCTCAATTTCTTCGCGTACTCTTTATTGTTGTGTTTCGGATAACCTTATGACTTGTCTTATGCGGATGCAACTTAGCTTCGTACGATATCATGCCTAGAGGATGACTATCGATTCTGCAGAATCGGGGCGTGATACGTCTCGCCATGGGGAGACCCAGTATTGTTTGTGAAGAAGAATGATGGTTCGATACGTCTCCGCATAGACTATCACGAGCTCAACAAAGCCACCGTCTGGAATAAATATTCCATGCCCTGCATCGATGACCTCTTTGATCAACTACAATGCGCCTCCGCATTTTCAAAAATTGATCTTCGATCGGGTTACCTTCAACTCAAAGTCAAGCCGGACGACATGCCAAAGTCAGCCTTCTACACTCGTTACGACCAATACGAATTCTTGGTGATGCCATTCGGCATAACGAATGACCCTGCCGCCTTCATGGATCTTATGAATAGGGTGTTTCGTCCGTTCCTCGACAAATTCGTAGTAGTCTTCATAGACGATATTCTCGCCTATTTGAAGGACAGAGTGCAACATGAACATCATCTACGGACCATGCTTTAGACCTTCGTAACAACCAGTTGTATGCGAAGCAGTGCAAATGTGAATTCTGGATAAGCAGTATATTATTTCTTGGGCACATCATCTCTGTCGGAAGCATATCAGTTGATTCAAAAAAGTTGAAGCTATTGTTGATTGGAAATGGCCTACGTCAGTCAGTGAGATTTGAAGCTTCCTCGGCTGAGCGGGATACTACAAACGCTTCGTGAAAGTCTTCACGAAGATCACATCGCCTTTGACTCGTCTAACTTAGAAATGAGTTAGACGACTTTAAAGCTTCCTTCCAGGAGTTAAAGCAGCGGCTCATCTCGGCCCCCGATACTTGTACTTCCAGAAGGGATTGAGGGATTTCAGATATTCAGCGATGCTTCCAGCCAGGGCTTGAGGTGTATGCTCCTGCATCGAAATAAGGTGATATCTTTTGCTCCCCGATAGCTGAAGCCGCATGTGAAGAACTACCCCTTCCATGACTTAGAATTGGCGGCGATTATATTTGCGATAAAAGTGTGGTGTCACTATCTTTATGGTATGGCGTACAACATTTACATGGATCACAAGATCCTTAAGTATCTTTTTACCAAAAGGAGCTAAACTTGTGACACTAGAACTAATCAAAGACTATGACTTAACAATAGACTACACGCTTGGCAAAAAAATGTGGAGGCCGATGCACTGAGCAAAAAATACATAGTCTCATATCCATCAACGACAGTCTATCGCGGGACTTAAAGGAAATGGGCATTGAACTCCAGGTTCGATTCATAGAAGCTAAAATGGCACTATTGCGGCTAGAATCGTGCTTGTTAAAAAAGATGAAGTCCTCTTAGAAGGATGATCCTTACCTGAAGAATATGCAAAAGCTCATTTCAATGGGTAAGGCGATCGACTTTACAAAAGACGAGGTCGGAGTTTTGCGGGTAAGGGTCGGCTATACGTTCCGAAGGACTTAAAACTAAGAAAGGAAATATTGTCGGAGGCGTACTATGCGAAATATTCCTTGCATCCCGATAGCACGAAGATGTATAAGGACCTCCGCACAATCTTTTGGTGGTACAGCATAAAGAAGGATGTGGCACTCTTCGTATCGCAGTGTATGACCTGTCAGCAAGTTAAAGCGGAACACCAGAGACCGGTCGGAGAGATGCAAAATCTTGCCATACCAGAGTGGAAGTAAGAGCACATAACCATAGACTTTATTGTTGGCCTGCCGAAGACGGCACGGGAGAACGTACCGTCTGGGTCATCGTTGTAAACCCTTGAATCAAAATTATTATTATTATTATTATTATTTATATATTTAATATAAATTCTTAAAGGAATTATATTGTAACCATGTTATAGTTAGAACTAATGGAAAAGTAGGCAAAAACATGTTTAGAAGGAGGATAATTGCAATATTGTCAATTCAAATATTTAAACGGGTAAATCCAAATAGGAAGTCAAATTCAAATATATTCCTTTCCTTATCTCTTTATGTTTTGAATATTATATATATATATATATATATATATATATATAATATATATATATATATATATATATATATATATGTAATGGAGCAGTAAACTTTCGACCCCTATCCATCTAGTTTCGAAAGCAAAGTCGACTCTCCCTTGTGCAGCTGACCTTTGAGAAACCCTAAGTCCTTCTGTTGCCATCTCTTCCTTCTCTAAGTCAAGACCAGTCTCAGGGTACTAGTTGAGTAGGGACATTTCGATTCTTCACAGGTAATTCTCATATCTATATAACCGTAATATCTAATTCCCTAATCGTAGTTAGTTTTGATCATGTTTTTAATAGTAATATAGGTATTTGGGATAATTCGTAAAAGAAACCAAGATGTGATGTAGGTGACTTTATGGGTTAACCAATAACAGAGGAATATATGGGTGAACTCGTGTATCAGTTAGAAATAATATTACAATAAGTATGTGTGCAACAGGACGGAAGAGTAGTAGTACCAGGTATTTTTGTGTAAGTGAAGATCATATGCATGTGGGTGTAACATTGGGTATATGTGCATGTGCGTATCAGTTGGAATACGTAGGTGTGCGGATACATAGGATATTAGTTCTTGTGGAGAGGAGTGTGGGAAGGCCATGTACTTAGGAAGGGTAGAATTCAATAGGAATGGTAGATCAAGTGTGAGGCTTGTGTACGGGTTGACCTCTGCAGATTGTAATTGTCGAAATTCGGGATTGGGATGCACACGCAGGGTATGTGCAACAACTAGCAGCAATGTTAACAGTAGTAAGTAACAATTCTCTGTAATATATCAGTAATATATTGGTCTGTAGATGTTCAGAGATTTTGTACTAGTATGTGTTAGTTTTGATATGGGGTTGTGTCAAATAGTTCCCATATAAAATCTCAAATAGGGGTTTGGGGTTATTTGTATCAAGTATGTGTGTGTTTCCGTCAGGATTTGGTAACTCTATGAAGGCTAGCATGTGTGTCAACGATGGAATTAGATTATCTTAGTCTAAGAGGGATACCTGGGCAAGGGATACCTTTGGCCTAGGTAATGTATTAAGTCAGTTCTATGTGTTTAGCCTAGTTGGGTTGTGTAACTCTTACTGATGCACTACAATTGGGTGAAGTAAGAGGTATCTGGTAGTGCAGGTTATAGGGTATGCACCCTATCAATACTGCGTCAGACCCGTACATGTGAAGCAAGATTGGGGACGATACATCAGTGTAGCATTATGTACAGGAAGTAACAACGACTAAAATTGTTCTTGCATCAATGCAGAGCATGCTGCAGCAGGTAAAGGTACTAGGGATTAAATGAGTGGGATTTGCAGGAGACTATGCAATCAATCCTTGCAAGTAAATTACATAAGCAGCAATTGCAGCAATCTTTAGAAGATTGCGATTGCAATTGCCATGGCAAACATGTGACTACAGGGAAGCAATATGTGTGTGTCTATAGCATCATGTATCATATGCATAAGGGAACTGCTGTATCTTGTAGCAGTCTAATAAATAACAGGAATTGGTAATAGTAACAGTTGTAGGGATATCCTTACCTATGTGCAACATAGAGCAAAAATCATGGGTAAACAACACCGGTGCGTATGGGTATATATATATATATATATATATATATATATATATATATATATATATATATATATATATATATATATATATATATAATATAAGTTTAAATATAGGCAAAAAAAAAAATATAATATAAGTTTAAATATAGGCAATATACAGGTATACAGGTAATAGTTATATGGTATAATTACAAATTGATATAGGTTAAGTGGGAGTTCAAGTAGACAAGAGGGATAGTGGTAGATAAGTTTACCTAAAAAATGTGGAAGATATAACTTAGGGACCTAAAAAGAAATAGATTGAATTAATAGTTGATTTCCAATTTATATTTATTAATTTAGTTAATTCTAAATATAGGTTCTTTGGACTCTGACTCAGTGCCTGACTCGTACCATCAGCTCAAGACCACAGGCAAGTAGATATACTGATTGCTTTCCTTTCCTGATAGTTTTTCTATTACATTTTATACATATACATCTCCTGTTTTGCTGACACACTTGTTATACGAGTTTAGTATTATGGATTCCATACATGTATCATGCTTCGTGATGACTATTGTATTTATATGATTACTGTGTTCTGACCTGTTCATACCGTGACTTGAATCCATTAGTACTAGTCAGGCGGGAAAATATCTTAGTAGGCGTGTGAACTACCCTTTCCATTCCATGGTCTTTCGTGAAGAAAAATAGTCGTACATGACATGCGGTTGGCCAAATTTACCCCTTACCCATTCAAATGTCAAACACAATATTTCAAAACACTTATATAGGTGTCAATTTACTTGATTCACCTTGCTTTCGTCATCACATACTATGTTATCATATGTACATGTTTTCTTTCTAGCTGCCATGTCTTGTCATGATTATAGAGATTACCTGTTCCATTTTACTTGCTATATCATGATGTCCGTTTTACGCGTTTGTTTATATCACATATGCTATTTCATGTTGTGTAATTTCTATCATGTTTTGAATAGCCTGTCATATGTGTACTTGTTCTAATCCTGACTCGATAACTATATTGAGGGGATGAGTTAGAAGACTTATACCCTACTTATTATGGTCCTACTGAGCCTACTACTGGAGAGGCTGATCTTGACATACAGGATGATCAGCAGGTGACCTTAGCAGAGTTGTCGTCTGCAGATGATAGTTAGTTAGAAACATATAGTTTTGACCAGATTTGTGTCCGAGAACCCATTTTGGTTATTTATTTTCTTTTAGGATTATTTGGACTTGGACCATCAGATTGACATATAGTATTCTTTAACTTTTGAGATTATTTATTTTCATTCATTTTCTATATATCCTCTCTAGCTCGGTGATTGACTATACTTTAGTTATTCTTGATTTATCTATGAAATTGAAAGTGATATGGAATATATAAACTGTGTGGTCTTGTTGGATGAATTTATTGAGGTTTTGACAGCATTCTACCATCGACACTGCGGCGTAGGCTGGGCGTACCCACGACTCATGTCCGAATTTCTGGTGTGGGTCGTGACACGTTTTCATGGTGGCCTATGCAGGTCCTTTTCGTAACTAGTACGATGTCATAATAGTACATATGATTAGAGTATTATTACAAGCCTGCAGTAAATTATAGGAACAATAGGAATAAGTGAATACTCAATCACATACTAGGAAATTCTATCTTGATTTGAATTTATTAAGTCATACTCAATACTAGATCGTTGCCATCTTTTCCATTTTGTCCTTCTTGAATGATTTCCTACCTAAGCCATATCTAACGATTCTTGTAAATTCATTTATCTAGAAATGGTACCAAGACTAGATCATCCCGTTCAGGAACACCTGCAGCTTCGGGGAGATCGATTTCTTCTTGGCCTAGGAGCCAAAGAGCGAATAGGGCTCCTTCTTCTAAACCCACATATCGGGAGGCAGCATCAGCTACCAAGGGGAATAGCCCGATCATCGTCCTCGGAATGTATGCCTGCTGATGCAATACAACTATTTGGAGACGCAGAGGGATCAAACCGAGGCTCATAAGGAACATACCGCAATAATGCAAGAAGGTATGGAGAATGCTCAGCGACTGGAGGTATCAGCTATAGAGAAAGCCGCTTTCCCGCAACAACCTTATCACCAAAAGTTAGGCGATACAACTGATTTCAGGAAAATGAACCCGCGGGAGATCAAGGGCACATGAGGAATTATTTACGCAGATGAGTGGCTCAAAGACATCGAGCGCATTTTTTGAGTTGCATAGATTCTAGCAGATCTACAAATTCAGGCTGTAGGCTTGTAGCTTCACGGTGTTGCCCGGACCTGGTTTAGGAATGAGCCTATTATCGCAGATCCACATCTATCTTAGGAGCTATTTATGGACCTCTTTAAGAGGAAGTTCTATCCTGCAGTAGCCAGAGGTATTCTGGAGAAGCAATTCCAGATCCTTTTACAGGACAACTTATCAGTAGATGAATATGCCACAAAATTTGGCAGACTGAGCCGATTCGAGGAATACATGGTTAGAGACCCACAGGACCGAGCACGAAAATTTTGACAGGGCCTAGCAAAGGACATCAGGATTCATATTTCCTTCATCACCATAACTTTTGCGGGCATTCTAGCTGAAGCCAAGAGGATGGAGGTGGACTTGCATTGAAGACCCAAGAGGGATCTAGACTCAGTTGGAGGCAGCAATGGTTCAGGACCAGTAAAGCGTCCCCAGCTTCAGCAGAGGTTATTCCAACACCAGCACCAGTACTATCCTCCAGTTAGAGTACCCTATTCACAACAGATTCTGCAAAGACAACCAGTTTCCTTTTACAACTGTTGTAAGAAGCCAGGGCACACATGAGAGGTGTACAGGAAGCGACTTAGAGTGTGTTTATTTTGTGGGTTGAATGCATACTAGATAAGGGAGTGTCCTTTAGCGCCAGTTCGTCCAGCTCAAGGGATAGCCCCTGTCCCGAGAGTACCGGCGAGGGCTGTGGTAGCTCAGAAGCAGAGAGGACCCCTGCCCACACAACAGCAGCACTTTGTCCAGCATCAGCAGCGGGGCAAGGCCTTTGCCATGACGGCCAATAAGGCAAAAGCTTCTACAGACGTGATAGCAGATTCTATTCTCCTTAGAAAAATTTCAGCTATTGCTTTGTTTGATTCTGGTGCTACTCATAATTTTGTATCTGTAGCTTTTGTATTTTAACATAACATTGTATCTGAGCCTTTGGATAGTAATTATAAAATCTAGACAAGCGGGGGCATTATCCTAGTTTTGGTTATTTGCGTTGGACATCACATTACCCTGGAAGGCAGGGTGATGCATGCCAGTTTACTCGTAATGCCAGACCCAAGCTTTGATATAGTTATCAGGATGGATTGGTTGAGTAAACATCATGCCAATATAGATTGTCATCGTGGATGCATCGTGTTTAGTCCATCTTGACAGTCTGTATTTGAGTTTGCTAGAGGAGCAATAGAGCAGCGTAGCAAGGCTATTTGTGGAGCCATGGTAGAGGAAAAAGAGCTACATCTTCTTATCATTGTGGAGTTTCTTGATATATTTTCTAAAGAGTTGCCCGGACTACCACCATATAGAGACGTTGAGTTCTCTATTTGATATTGTGCAAGGCGCAGAGCCAGTATAGTAGCATGTATATAGGATCAATAACTAGGAGGCGGTAAAATTGAAGAAGTAGATTGATGGGTTACTAGAAAAAGGATTTGTTAGATCGAGTTCGTCGCCCTGGGGTGCTCCGGTGCCATTCGTGCCAAAAAAAGATAGACCAGTGCATATGTGCATCGACTATCGAACTTTGAGCAACAGGACCAGTAAAAACAAATATCTGCTACCAAGAATTAATGATCTTTTCGATCAGTTGAGTGGTGAATGGGTATTTTCAAAATCTGACCGGAGATCGTAGAACTACCAAGTGAAAGTGAAGAAGGAAGACATTCAGAAGACTGCCTTTCGTACTAGATACGGCCAGTACGAGTTTACGTTGATGCCGTTTGGGTTGACTAATGCCCAGGCAGTCTTCATAAACTTAGTGAACAATGTATTCCATCAATACCTTGACCAGTTCGTAGTGGTGTTCATTGACGTCATATTTATTTATTCGAAGACCCCCAGATGAGCACAAGGAGCATTTGAGGATCGTGCTAGAGATCCTAAGGAAGGAGAAGCTTTATGGATAGCTCTCTAAATAGGAGCTCTTATTGGATATAGTGGAGTTTCTCGGACACATAGTGACTGGAGAGGGGATTTCAGTAGATCCAAAGAATATTACTACAGTAGAATCATGGACTACTCTATGTTCTGTTGCAATGGTCAGAAGTTTCTTAGGATTGGCGGGATACTATAGGAAGTTTGTAAAGGATTTTTCTCGAATCGTAGAACTGATGACTAGACTTACTCGGAAGGACGTAGAATTTGTATGGACAGAAGATTGCCAGGCTATGTTTGATGAACTAAAGAAAAGATTGACTACGACTCCAGAGTTGACATTGCCGTCAGGATTGGATAGATTCTCCATCTATAGTGATACTTCGAAAAAAGGCCTGGGGTGTTTTCTAGAGCATAACAAGAAGATGGTAGCGTATGCATCCAGGTAGCTATGACCACAGGAGAAAAACTATCCTAATCACAATCTAAAGTTGGCAGCAGTGATTTTCTCTCTGAAGGTATAGAAAAATTATTTGTACGAAAAGTGTGTGAAGATATTCACTGACCATAAAATCTTGAAGTATGTTTTCACGCAAAAGGAGCTTAATATGAGGCAGGACAAATGGCTGGAATTGATAAAGGATTTCGATATTTCTTTACAGTATCAACCGGGAAAGGGCAACGTAGTTGCAGATGCCTTCAGCAAGTATCCAGTAGATATGAATTTGATGATGGATCGTCATCTGTTAGCCGACTTGGAGAATTTACACATTGAGGTTATCATTCTGGTTATTGAGATGCAGATGATGGGTATGCAGATTCAGTCCGAATTGATGGACAGGATTTGAGAGGCACAGTATCAGGACGAGAATCTAAGAAGTATTAAAGCTCAGGCACAAGCTAGATTATTAGAGGATTTTACTATTACAGAAGATGGTTCGTTGAGGCACGGAGCTAGATTATTTGTACCTAGTGGTGATCTATGAGAGGAAGTTATGCAAGAAGCTTATCGTTTTCAGTATTATATACATCCTGGAGCAAACAAGATGTACAAGAACTTGAGAGATCACGTG
Source organism: Iris pallida (assembly GCA_029216955.1). Classification (NCBI taxonomy): domain Eukaryota; kingdom Viridiplantae; phylum Streptophyta; class Magnoliopsida; order Asparagales; family Iridaceae; genus Iris; species Iris pallida. Next base: position 23,057 of record JANAVB010012494.1, read on the forward strand.
TGGTGGTATGGTATGAAGTATGAGGTGGCACACTTTATTTCTAGATGCCTTGTATGCCAACAGGTCAAAGCGGAGAGACAGAGACCAGGTGGATTGCTTCAACCATTACCAATCCCCTAGTGGAAGTGGGAACATATCACTATGGATTTTATTTCCGGTCTTCCATGCACACCAGGAGTAAAGGATGTGAATTGGTTCATCCTTGATAGGTTGACCAAATCAGCCCGCTTCATACTATTCAAGGTAGGATTATCTACGGAGAAGTTAGCAGAACTATATATGAAGCAGATTGTTCGATTGCATGGTGTTCCAATAAGCATAGTTTTGGATCATGAAAACAAGTTTACTTCTCACTTATGAAGGAGTTTGTAGGATACCTTGGGTACTCAGCTCAAGTTCAGCACCGCTTATCACCCTCAGATGGATGGACAGTCTGAGAGGACCATTCAGACACATGAGGATATACTTCGGACATATGTACTAGATTTCGGTGGCTCGTGGGAGAACCATCTTCACCTGGTCGAGTTCTCATACAACAATAGTTACCAGGCTAGTAACGAGATGTCCCCTTTCGAGGCTTCGTATGGCCAAAGATGTTTTACCCTATTATCTTGGGACGACGTAGGTGAGAGAGCACTATTGGGACCCGAGATGGTAGTGGATGCGACAGAAAAATTGAAGCAGATTAGAGAGAGACTTTGCATGGTGCAGGATAGACATAAGTACTAGACCAATAGCTACCAGAGACCGTTAGAGTTTGAGGTATAGCACTTCTTAACATTAAGATTGTTAATACCGATAGAAATTGGTAATAATATTATGCTCAAATATAGGCTGGAGATTTCATGTTCTTGAATATTTCTCCGACACGTGGCACAATTCGATTCGGAGGAGGTAGAAAGCTCAGGCCAAGGTTCATCGGACCATTTGGAATTCTTGAGAAGGTCGACAAAGAGGCATATCGACTGGCCTTAGCTCTTGCATTAGAATGAGTGCACAACGTATTTCACGTATCCTAGCGGAGGCTATACGTGGCAGACCCCAGTCATGTATTAGATAATTCGGAGATTGAGGTGGTACCGAGTCTTAGTTATCAAGAGCAGCCCATGGAGATCTTGGATTACCGAGAGAAGGTACTGCGTAACCAGACGATTCCTTTGGTCCATATCGCTTGGAGGCATCATCTTCCAAAGAGTCCACATAGGAAAGATAAGATGAGAAGCATGAGCGATACCCTTACATTTTTTAGCCATGAGGTATCCTTCTTTTGTCTATCATTAAATTTCGAGGACGAAATATTTTAAGGAGGGTAGATTTGTAAACCATTGAATTGAAATTATTATTATTATTATTATATATTTAATAAACATTCATAAAGGAATTATATTTTAACCATGTTATAGATAGAACTAATGGAAGAATAGTTATGCAAAAACATGTTTAGAAGGGAGGTAATTGCAATATCGTCAATTCAAATCTTTAAACGGCTAAATCCAAATAGGAAGTCAAATTCAAAAAATCCCTCTCCTTATCTTTTTATGATTTGAATAGAATATATATATAATGGAGCAGTAAACTCTCGACTCATATCCTTCTAGTTTCGAAAGCAAAGTCGACGCTCCCTTGTACGACCGACCTTTGTGAAACCCTAAGTCCTTCTGTTGTAATCTCTTCCTCGTCCAGGTCGAGACCAGTCTCAGGGTTCCTGTTGAGTTGGTATAGTTTGATTCTTCACAGGTAATTCTCGTATCTATATAACCACAACATCTGATTCCTTAATCTTAGTTAGTTTTGATCATGTTTTCAATAGTAATATAGGTTAGAAATAATATTGCAATAAGTATGTGTGTAGCAGGACAAAAGAGTAGTAGTACCAGGTATTTCTATGTAAGTGAAGATCATATGCATATGGGTGTAACATTGGGTATATGTGCATGTGCATATCAGTTAGAATACGTAGGTGTGCGGTTGCATAGGATATTAGTTCTTGTGGAGAGGAGTGTGGGAAGGCCATGTACTTAGGAAGGGTAGAATTCAATAGGAATGGTAGATTAAGTGTGAGGCTTATGTACGGGTTGACTTCTACAGATTATAATTGCAGAAATTCGGGATTGGGATGCACACACAGGGTATGTGCAACAACTAGCAGCAATGGTAATAATAGTAAGTAACAATTCTCTGCAACATATCAGTAATGTATTGGTCTGTAGATGTTCCGAGATTTTGTACTAGTATGTGTTAGTTTTGATATCGAGTTGTGTCAAATAGTTCCTAAATAAAATCTCGAATAGGGTTTTGGGGTTATTTGCATCAAGTATGTGTGTGTTTTCGTCAAGATTTTGGTAAATCTATAAAGGCTAGCATGTGTGTCAACACTGGAATTGGGCTTATCTCAGTCTTAGAGGGATACCTGGGTAAGGGATACCCTTAGCCTAGGTAATGTATTAATTCAGTTCTATGTGTTTAGCCTAGCTGGGTTGTGTAACTCTTATTGATGCAGCACAATTGGGTGCAATAAGAGGTATCTGGTAGTGCAGGTTATAGGGCATGCACCATGTACAGTACTTGGACAGACCCGTGCGTGTGAAGCATGATTGGAGGCGATACATAAGTATAACATTATGTACAGGAAGTAAAATTGTTGTTCCATTAATGCAGAGCATGCTGCAGCAGGAAAAGGTACTAGGGATTAAAGAAGTAGGTTTGTAGGAGACTAGGCTATCAGTCCTTGCAAGTAAATTACACAAGAAGAATTTACAGCAATCTACACAAGATAGCGACTATAATTTCCATGGCAAACAGGTGACTACAAGGCAACAATATGTGTGTCTATAGCATCATGTATCATATACATAAGGAAGCTACTGTATCCTGCAACAGTCCAATAAATAGCAGGAATTGGTAATGGAAACAGTTGTAGGGATATGCTTACCTATATGCTATATAGAGCAATAATCATGGGTAGACAACACCTATGCGTATGGGCATAAGGTAGAGTTAAGGTATGGAAGACTGGTTAAGGGAAGCTGTAGTCTATGTACCCAGGGATGCCAATAGGCAGAGATGTGTGTCTAGGTAAAACTGACCCCCTGTGTATATAGGGTTTCAACTGAACTGCATAATATAGTATCCTATAGACTGGGATAACTGGTGGCAGACCACATAGGTATCGGTTTATATGTGCTAACAGATGTGACCTATAGTAGTTGTGCAGAATAATTGGGTAGTATCATTACATAGGTATATATATTGCATTAAATACATAAGATGTATCAATACATAAGATGTATCAATACATCCCAAAAATTGCATTAAAAAATTTGAAAGGTGTTTACCTGGCCGGTTTGCTTTGCCTGCTATAGCAAGTCCTATTAACCTTTTAACTTTACTAAAAACCCCTCCTATATTACCGTAATTGTGAAATGTGTTTACAGTTTCATGCACTCCATTAAAAGCTTCATGCACGCCATTAAAAGCTTCATGCACGCCATCACGCCATTATATTAAAAAAATATCATCGTCTTTGAAAGCTCCATGCACTCTACGAGCTTCATGCACCCCAACGGTGCTTAGTACAACCGAAAATTTTAATTTACAATTTTTCAAACACAAAATCGAGATGTGTTATATGATTAAATTTCATTTACAACCAAGACTCCACATAGTGGATCCAATAATCTTTGTTCTCTACTGCGATTCTTACTGAATATTATTGAATATGTTTCAATCCTATGTACTAATATCTTTTCCAGAATATATCTGAACAAATAAAGGAGGTCTTCTAACTTGCAATGAACCTTCTTTTGAACTGGGTAGGACAAGGTTGAGGCTATAGTTGGGACGGACATATTCTATCCATGTTGAAGTTATAAAACTTTACAATCTTCAATCTAATCATGACCAGACCAACTCTATCATCTGTTAGGGTTATATACTAAAAGCATCACTTCTGTATTAACTGTACTTCCTTAAATTTTGAATGAGAATCATATAGACAATGTTTGCATATTGTATTTGTTACAAGTGTTGATGCAAGTGTCTGATACTCTATACTGTAGATAATATGGTGTGTGGTGTCATACAGAAGATCATATTATCAGTTCCCTATGGAATATATAAATGGTTCACAACCTAGATGGACTTGGACAATCTATTGGAAAGGTTGTGGTATAATCTGGTATTAGTCTATCTTGACTATAGGTTTATACTAGTACACTTTGTGTGTATTGAACAGGACCACTTGAGGTTGTTCTCTTTGTACTGACTACATAAGAGAACAGACACCTCTGTTATTATGGATGCTTGTGCTCTTAAGCAGGATATAATAACAGACATGTATATGCAGTGTGCATTACTTTGACTCATAAAAGAGTGAGATTCATTATGGGTCAACAACCTCTATGAATTGGGTAATAACATTGTATGTATGATGGGCTGTTGATTATAAAAGGAATCCATGTCCCGATACGTTCGGTTGATGATGTTCCCTTAAGGAGCTCATAAGGATTGTCATGTAAACCCTGCAGGTGGATTATATCCGACATGACAAATAAAGTTGAGTGGTACTACTTAAGGATAAAAGATGTCGATCAATATAGTTGTCAGTAACTTAATCTGATCGACGGACATTCGATAGCTTAACATGGGAAGCCAAACGAGCATATAATAGAAGGAGCCTACAATCATAATTTGGGATTAGGAAGGTAGTGCAACAATAGCTCATTACTGGACCGAGCTATTGTTAATAGGCCTGGGTTGTGTGTTCGGGCTGAACACAGGACACCCAGATCCATTAGGAGACTTAACCATAATTTCTTCTCCTGGTCCCTGCCGTAGCCTTATATATATCCTCTATTCTCTGGCCGTCAAATATTCACTATAACTAAGAAGCTTTCTCTAAATTCGTGATCCACGTAAGGAGAGAAAGAAGGGGTTGCCAAAGAAAAGAAAAGGTTGGGAGATCGTCGCCCACACAACGTCCAACCCGAGGAAGAAATACGTGCAGAAGATCTTGGGGTCGTGACTGCTTGAGATTACTAGGAACTGTTGTCTTCTTTTCGTCACAGTTATAATTCATAAACCCTAGATTTCGCCTATGAAGGGTTAAAATAGATTTATATTTGTTTAACTTTCTATCAATCAATACGCACACCAAACTAGGGTCCTGGGAATCCCCAGTTCCATCATCATCAACCCCCTTTTGGTCAATAATACTAAAATAGATAATTTCATCCACATCAAAACAAGAATTCGGGTTTAGCAAGAACTTTCAGAATTGAAAGTTTTAAACTAGAAAAGTAGTGGATTTCTAGTCACCATGGACCCTTCCCTTCTATGAGCATCATGATGAGTCTAGCATATAAATTTTTTCGATCACAGACAAAGTGCCATCCTTTCAGGTTTATTTCATGTGACGCATGTCATCGACATACTGAATCTTTACATAACTCAAAACGCAGGTAAAGAATCAGGCGTTAAGATTCTATTGAATTATTCTTGATGTCATAGACATATAGAAAGCATATTTTTGGCATCTTCATTACGCTAACATTCTGATTTTGTACAAAAAGCAAAAAATGAAAAATATTACATTTTTAAGTGCAACAGTCTTTCCCGACCATATTATCCAGGTCCAACAGTCTTACCCAACCATATTACATTTTCAAATATTACATTCCAAAATAAAAAAAATTCACAAGATTACTTAGCTAAATTAATGTTTAGATGATTCATACAAACAAATATAAATGCTTTAACCAAACAAATCATAATCAAATTAAGTAAACTTTATTCCAAGTCCAACAAACTTCATAATCCATGTCACAATAATCTGCACAATCCATGTTACTAGTTCAATATAGAACTTGCATAATTCACATTACAATAATCTAAACAAATATCAGACCAACTCTAAATCTAAGACCATATTACAATTTTTCAAACAGAGTATGAACCATGCACCCCAACGGTGCTTAGTACAACCGAAAAGTTTCAAAAATATTCAGAACCATATCACCACCAAGACCAACAAATATTACAATTCAAGACCATATCACCGCCAAGACCAACAAATATTCATAACCATATTACAATTCAAATATTACAGTCCAAATTGAAGTAAAAGTTTCAAAACTCAAAGATTAATCTTCATCTCCATCTCCATCTTCTTCTTCTTTTTTTCTTCTTCATCAAAATCTTCTTCACCTACACCCTTAGGGACGAAATAATAAAATATAGTCGGTATGGACTTACTGTATATGTAGAAATGACATCCAAAAACATAAATAAAAGTATCAAAGTGAGGGCTAGCATTAGAATGTCAATGTGCACAGTGTGTGTTCTAACATAAGAGTATCAATATGCATACTGCAGGTTCTAACATTAGAGTGTCAATGTGCACAGTGCGGGTTCTATGATACAACCCCATTTTGTATCAATCACTGAGTAGTGAGTACACTTTCCATTTAGTATCAGTGCAAGTATCAGAGCATTTAGTAGCAGAGTATCAATGCAATGTTAACTATTATCCAGAGTAGCTTTGATTCAAGACCATGTGCTTCTGTCTTAGAGTGTTTAATATAAAATATAGGGGCTAACATGTGTTGCTATATCCTTAAGCATCAGAGAGTATAAATGTGTATATATGTGTCCTTCACATATTATGTGAATAAATATGTATATATGTGTATGGATAGCTAGATCAGTTAGTAACAGAGTTTATATGTGTATGGATAGCTTTGATTCAAGACCATATTACAAAAATCCAGCATGGATAACTAGATCAGTTAGTAACAGAGTATAAATGTATATATATGTGCCCTTCACATATTAGAGTATAAATGTGTATATTAGATTACATATTAGATTACATTTACCTTCTTCACAAGGAAAGGGAATTCTTAACCTTCGTCAGCCAATTCCACCTTTAGCTGGTTAATCTTCTCCAAAATCAATTTCTGGTTGTCGGATATAGTCTTCTTCTCTTTGAAGACATTCTTAAATTTTGCAGCAACAAAATTGTATAGATCATCAATCATGTCCTTAGTGTTTGGGATTCCATACGTTGAACCTATATCCATCCTTTTTTCTTTCCCATATAATAAAGAAATTTTACTCTCTCGGGATGGATGGAAATCTCATGTCCAGTAGGGTTGAGTGTTTGAGATGCGTAGGCATGCAACAATTTATACAAAAATTTTAATTGATCTTTGTATACATTTTGTGGGGTGTTGGTACCCACTGATACACCTGTAATCTCATGAATTGCATCCCTCATGGAAATATTATCAATATCTTTTATATGAAAATCAGGAATTGGATCAAATCCATAAAATTTATTAATGACAGTAGCATTTACCCTTATCAGTTTTCCTCTAAAAAACACCAGTTGTTTTTCCTCTTCTTTTTCTTCATTTTCATCCCTAAGTTTTGAGTGAAATTCTCTTACTATTGTTTGGAAGATTTTTCCAAGACATGATTTGTTCAGTTTCTCCAACTGATAGAATTTTCATATATCCAAAAAATATTTGTCTTCGACATCAGCCATCTTAATTGATCTATCAGGCATAACAACCATTTTTTTTCAAATGTTTATTATAAGACTTCTTAGATCTAGAGTCTGTAAAAATTTTTACCTCCTCGCCATCCTTGGACTTATTTGATGATAGCGCTTCCTCTTCATCTTCCTCTCCTGATGAGGATTCAGAATCCTCAGAGTGCTCTGACGACTTTGTATCCGTTGCCACCTTTGCCTTCGCTCTAGTACACCTTCGATCTTTATAAGTTGAGTCTTCGGAATCTGTTTCAAAGATAGATTTTCCCTTCTTTGTTGTTCCCTGTGATGTCTTAGCTTTTTTTGCAGGTGGCTTAGCTGCCACTGGCTCACAATCATCTTATGCCTTTTTCGTTGACACCTCTGTCGATTTTGCCGCTGCCTGGGGCGCTGCGCCGCTGCTGCCACTGCCGTCGCTGCCTCCGTCGCTCCTATTACGGCCTCTGCCCGGGCGGCCTCCTCTGCCCTAGCGGCCTCCTCTGCCCTTTCAGCCTCTGCCCTAGCGGCCATAATCTTGGCTTTCGTCGCCCTTGCAGCCTTTGCCCTTCCGGCGTGTATCGTATTACTTCGTGAATTTTTCCCCTTTGGAAGTCGTTTCGTCGGCGGCATTTTGATAATTTTAAGTAGTCGTTTGGGGAAGATTTGGAGAGGGTTTGAAAAAAGAAGAGAAAAAGGTATAGTACTTTGAAAACCCTAACAATTGGTTGCTGTAATAACATCCACAGTGGAACTAGTTTCAAGTACTATATGACATTGGGAAGTGGGAACCTATGAGTAGTGTTGAGTCTTAAATTTTTAAGAGCACGACCCTTCGGATTCGGAGACCCAAATTTGAAAAAATAATTTGTATGTACTTAAAAAAAGTATAAGACACTCAAAGTTGTCTTTTTTTTTGCATATACTTAAAAAGAACTATTTACAAAACTAAAATATTAAAATACTAAAAGCCAGATATTGTAAGTACCTAACTACCCCAAATAGAATATCACTACCAAAATATGTCCATTTAGCGACGGCCACATCCGTCGCCCATCCGTCAGCAATCAGTATTAGCGACCGATAACTAACGGATCTTGGTCAAAATAATCCGTCGGCAATCAGCTCGTCGCTAATAATGATCCGTCGCTAAGTAGTCGAAGAGCGACGGAATAGCGACGGCTTTTCGTCTTCAAAATATGATGCATTAGCGAAGACTTTCCGACAGGCTTTCGTCCATTTCAAGTATTAAATACTTAACTGTGTAGACACTAGCGACGGATATTTCGTCGGTAAACCGTCATAAAAGTGTATCAGAGGGTATCGTTCCGTCGCTAGTCCGTCGATCGCCGTGGCTAACAAAGGATGGATTAGCGACGAAATACTAACGGATTATCCGTCGATCGCCTTGGCGATGGATTTTTTGTCGCGACACCGTCGAGAGAGCGACTGATTTGTGGCTGATTTTCTGTCGCTATTCCGTCGAACTATATACCACCAGAACGTTGTCGATGGATATTCCGTCGACCACCCTTCGCTACCTGGAAACAGTTTGAAAACTCCAGTTAGCGACGGAAATTCCGTCGAAAAGTAGTCGAAAATTGGAAATATCTGTCGCTAACCGGTTACTAGTCCGTCGCTAAATGAGATTTTTTTGAAAAAAATTTACAGCACTTTTTCTGTTCACAAAAATATGCATAAAACAAACCAGTATATAATGCACACCAATTATCCAACAATCACATAGACCAAATATGTACATACGAATTTAATACACACCAATTATCCAAGAATCATATAGACCAAACCAAATAAATATAAAATAGACATCAATTATCCTGAAGAGTAACCTAATATCCGTCGTTATAATCCGATCATAGCACAAATATTCCAAAATTCCCACAAATATTTCAAATTTTCTTAATTACAATACTTTAAGGAGGAGGAGGAGTTCGATTGCCCGGTGGTAGTATTCCCTGCTGCGACAGACGAATATACTCCTCCACTAGGTACGACGGTGGAGGGAGGGAAGTGGCTGCATGCCTTTGGCTCACTCGAACGGTATTTGTGCGTCAGATAAAATAGCAAAAATTTGATTTATCTCCAAGTGTGAGAACGGATGGCTCAGAACACAACCCAAAATTCATTCTAGTATACATTAGTGTGAATCATCGATGTTCTGCACATATGGTGTAGTATATGTTCTTATCGTATCTAGTATCTGAAGGATATAACAGAATCAAGATGAACTCACATAATGTAATACTAAAACATCATCTACTACTATATAAGATATAGTGATAGGTTGTCGTATCATCATTGCCGAGGGATGAGGGTCGAAGGACAGTCAATATTATCTATGGCTACATAGTTTTTGCCTCGCTAATCGAATTACTGCAGGGACTATATCCTGATCACCATGTCGTACCGTAGATTAATGCAAATGTAGTCAAAAACTGGAAATATCCGTCGCTAACCGGTCACTAGTCCGTCGCTAAATGAGATTTTTTGAAAAAAAAATTGCAGCACTTTTTCTGTTCACAAAAATATGCATAAACCAAACCAATATATAATGCACACCTATTATCCAACAATCACATAAACCAAATATATAATGCGCACCAATTATCCAAGAATCACAGAGACCAAATATGCACATACAAATTTAATGCAAACCAATTATCCAAGAATCATATAGACCAAACCAAATTAATATAAAATAGGCATCAATTATCCTGAAGAGTAACCTAATATCCGTCGTTATAATTCGATTATAGTACAAATATTCCAAAATTCCCATAAATATTCCAAATTTTCTTAATTATAATACTTTAAAATAGACATCAACTTTATTTACGGCTACACAGTTTCTGCCTCGCCAGTCGAATGGCTGCAGGGACTATGTCCTGGACACCATGTCGTACCGTCGATTAATACAAATAGAGCTGGAGCTGGAGTAAAAATACAGTACTAATTCACCATGTCGTACCATTTTACTCTCTCACTCTCTCTTCTTCCCCCCTCCGGTGCTCTCACTCTCTCCGGTGCTTTCACACTAGTAATTCCTATGCATTTTAAGTGTGAGAACGGATGGCTCAGAACACAACCCAAAATTCATTCTAGCATACATTAGTGTGAATCATCTATGTTCTGTACATATGGTGTAGTATATGTTCTTATCGTATCTAGTATCTGAAGGATGTAACAGAATCAAGATGAACTCACATAATGTAATACTAAAACATCATCTACTACTATATAAGATATAGTGATAGGTTGTCGTATCATCATTGCCGAGGGATGAGGGTCGGAGGACAGTCAACTTTATCTATGGCTACATAGTTTCTGCCTCGCCAGTCGAATGGCTGCAGGGACTATGTCCTGATCACCATGTCATACCGTAGATTAATGCAAATAGAGCTGGAGCAAAAATACAGAAACTAAAATATAAAATACAGAATCCAATACCTGGGTTCGCCGAAAATACAAAACACAGTTCTAATTCATATGTGTTTTAAGTGTGAGAACGGATGGCTCAGAACACAACCCAACCGGAGAGGATACTCTGAGAGATCCATCTAAGTAGGACGTATACTCTGAGAGATCACCTTTATAAGAATAATATCAGTAGTGGGATTGAGTGTTGGAGAAGATATTATCAGAGTATACGTCCTACTCAGATGGTTCTCTCACCGTTACTATTTTTCTGACAACATGGTGGACGTGCTCCGTCAACAGATTCTTGCTTCGAGCCAAAACTTTGCCCCAGAGCTCAAGTAGACATCCTTCGTGTAGAGCTCGAGTGAGAGGTTCCTGACCGCATGGTGGTCTCCTTTGTCAAAGTATCCGTGCTCGTCCCACAATGGACGAGACCGCATGGTGGTCTCCTTTGTCAAAGTATCCGTGCTCGTCCCACAATAGACGAGCACGGGTACTTTGACAAAGGAGACTACCATGCTGTCAGAAACCTCTAACTCGAGCTCTACACGAAGGATGTCCACTTGAGCTCTGGGGCAAAGTTTTGGCTCGGAGCAAGAATCTGTTGACGGAGCACATCTACCATGCTGTTAGAAAAAATAGTAACGGTGAGAGACCCATCTGAGTAGGACGTATACTCTGATAATATCTCCTCTAACACTCAATCCCACTACTGATATCATTCTTGTAAAGGTGATCTCTCAAAGTATACGTCCTACTCAGATGGATCTCTCAGAGTATCCTCTCTGGTTGGTTGTCGTATCATTATTGTCGAGGGATGAGGGTCGGAGGACAGTCAACTTCATCTACGGCTACATAGTTTTTGTCTCGCCAGTCGAATGGCTGCATGGACTATGTCCTGATCACCATGTCGTAGTCCAATACAATCCAGAGATTGACACAATACTATTTTATATATGTAGTCCAATACAAATAGTCTAATACAAAAACAACCCAATATAAATAGTTCAATACAAATAAGTACTAATAGCTAATGAGAACCACACACCTCACGCAAACGCTCATTGATACGATCACGCAACCACCTCGAATAAGTAGGATCGACGGTGTGAGGAGAGATGTAGTCCCTTGCAAGTGCTGCATGAATAGAACTCCCGATCTCACTAGCTACCGATTCTGGATGAATAGAACTCCCGGACTTACTAGCTACCGGTGCCACTTCCTCCTTAACAGTAGGAGGAGCCACCTCAGCATTCACTGTTTCCCACAAACGACGTGCCACTCCTCGGGTCATGGGTGCCATCTGGTAAGATCGATATTCACAAATAATATAATTGTAACATAAGTAAGCTAACTAAAGGAACCATCATATAATTTGAGTACATTTTCGAAAGCAGATAAAGTACAAAAAATTTGATTTTTTGCCAAGTGTGAGAACGGATGGCTCAGAACACAACCCAAGATTCATTCTAGCATACATTAGTATGAATCATCTATGTTCTGTACATATGGTGTAGTATATATTCTTATCGTATCTAGTATCTGAAGAATGTAACAGAATCAAGATGAACTCACATAATGAAATACTAAGACATTATCTACTACTATATAAGATATAGTGATAGGTTGTCGTTTCATCATTGCCGAGGGATGAGGGTCGGAGGACAGTCAACTTTATCTACGACGATATAGCTTCTGTCTCGCCAGTCGAATGGCTGCAGGGACTATGTCCTGATCACCATGTCGTACCGTAGATTAATGCAAATGGAGCTGGAGCTGGAGCCAAAATACAGTACTACTTCACCATGTCGTACCATTTTACGCTCTCACTCTCTCTCCTCCCCCCTCCGGTGCTCTCACTCTTTCCGGCGCTCTCACACTACTAATTCCTATGTGTTTTAAGTGTTAGAACGGATGGCTCAGAACACAACCCAAAATTTATTCTAGGATACATTAGTGTGAATCATCTATGTTCTGTGCATATGGTGTAGTATATGTTCTTATCGTATCTAGTATCTGAAGAATGTAACAGAATCAAGATGAACTCACATAATATAATACTAAGACATCATCTACTACTATATAAGATATAGTGATAGGTTGTCATATCATCATTGTCGAGCGATGAGGGTCGGAGGACAGTCAACTTTATCTACGGCTACATAGTTTCTGCCTCGCCAGTCGAATGGCTGCATGGACTATGTCCTGATCACCATGTCGTACCATAGTTTCTGTCTCGCCAGTCGAATGGATGCAGGAACTATATGTCCCGATCACCATGTGGTACCATAGTATCTGAAGAATGGTTGCAGGGACTATATGTCCCTAACCCGAACCCTAACCCGATCACTCCTCCAGCCGCCCTCGTCCCCCTGTCCCACCCCCAGCTACCCCCCACTCACCCCCAACCACCCGTATCCCCCCTGTAGGGACTATTGTAGGCTAAGGTATTAGGTTTACCTTATTAGGGTAAGGTATTGGGTTACCTTATTAGGGTAAGGTATTGGGTTACCAATATTGTGAACCTAGGTTGAAAGCATAATAAGGTTGTAAAAGCATAATAAGGTATTGGGTTACCGATCCGAAACTGCCGATACTACCGATATCGCCGATATCCTATTTCTTAAACTAGGGTTTGTCATATCGCCGATACTACTAATTGTATTTGTACCCCGCACGCGCCACCCCAGCTGCCCCGGAGCGCGCTGCCCCCCGCCGCCCCCGCAGCCCCGCGCGCGCCAGCACCCCTCCCACCCTCCGCCGCCCCTCCCAACCCCTGCCGTCCCCCAGCCCCGTGCTGCCCCGCGTGCGCCACCCCCACATCCCTCCGCTGCCCCAGAGCACGCTGTCCCCCGCCGCAGCCCCGTGCGCGCCCGCCGTAGCCGCGCTGCCACGCGCGCGCCACCCCCGCAGTCTCCGTCGCCCCTACAGCCCACGACGCCCCCCAGCAGCCCATGACACCCATGACCACCGAGAGAGAGAGAGAGAGAGAGAGATTACCTTTGGGAGAGAGAGAGGAGAGGTCGCCGATCACCGCTGCGGGAGAGAAAGAGAGGAGAGTGAGGTCGCCGACCGCCGCGGGAGAGAGAGAGAGAGGAGAGAGAATAAAATTTGGGGGGAATAAAAAGTTTACCCCGTCATTTCAATTTAAGCCTGGGCCCTTTATTTAGCGACGGACCAGCGACGATTTGTATTCGTCTCTAGGCCGTCGCTATTTTTGATACTTGCCGATGGAATATCCGTCGCTACGTAGTCGAAGAATTGTCCCGCCATTTCCCTCAATAATTCCCGCCAAATAATCGACTGCCTGGCGACGGCTACTTATCCGTCGCTATCTCCGACGCCCTAGCGACGGATGAGCGACCTTTTTTTCCCCTTAAAATAAAATAAAAATTGTATCGGCTTGTCGTCGGTACTCCGTCGGCTATTTGCCGTAAATCCGTCACTAATGCCGACGAAAATTATCCGTCGCTAATGTGTCGTCGCTAATTTACTGTATTTTGGTAGTGTATATTACTTCTTGTATTGGAATAGACATGCAGGAAAAATATTTTATTTCCATGGAAATTTTTTTTGTTATTTTAGTAAAGCTGTGTTTGATTGGATTCTTTTCTATGGAAAATATTTTCATCGCAAATTTTCCACCAATTGTAGTGTTTGGTAGCTTATATTTTCCATGGAATTATTTTCCAAAAATCTATAATTTTCCATATTTTCTTCTAAAATGGTGGAAAATGAAACTTGTCCAACCCATTGGAAAATATAATTTTCCATGAAAACTAACTATTTTCGTGAAAAATAATGACAATCAAACAACCAAATTACGTATTCCAAGGAATTTTTTTAATTCTATGGAATCTTTTTCCCAGGAAAATAATTTTATGTAATTAATTTATTTTCCACCTTGCAATCAAACACGCAATAATTTTATATTAGTTTTTGTAATTAAAATTGTTACATCAAAAATAAATAAAATAATTATCATTGAATGATGGATTTGACGGCAAGAACTTGTCGCTGGCAGCGTAATCAATTGTATGACGTAACAAGACTTGATGAGCTGGCAGTAGAAACCAAATTTACTTAACAAAATAATATATTTCATTGAAATCCCAGCTTCTTCACCGGAACATTCCCCGGCGAGGGAGACAAGAGGAGGAAGAAGTAAACTGAACAAAAACTGAACAAAAAAATAGAAAAAGAAGAGGTCTAGGTAGACCTCTCACTGGCCTCGCGAAGGACGTCCGCAAAGTCCTCCAGGGTGCGTAAACCCTCATGATAGAGGAGGCGGCGTAGGCCTTTCCTCTTCTCCAGATTCTGCCATTCCTCCGGAGTGTTCGGCAATATGTCGAAGTTGGGCGCCAGATCGAGAGGTCGAGCAATAACCTCAAGGGACAACCCAAAGGAGGAGAGGAAGTCACCAGCATCGACGAGCTAGTCCGTTTTCGGTTGTCTCTTCCGTGCTTCAGCGGCCGCACAACTCTCTGGCCAAGGTTCCCAACCTAGAGATTTTTTTGGAGCCATGTTTAATGTGCAACCTACCATATGAATGGGGATACGATTTGTTATATATACACGTTTCCCTAACCGACTCTTCATATTCCTAATTTGGAAACATGGGGGTATTCAATTTGACTTAAATAAATACCGAATACTACCATTTTTCATCAAATATAAGTCCCAACTTTGTTGGTTGTACTATTTGGCTTTTACATTAAAGGCCTAGGTTCGAGTCTGTTGTATGGGTTCTGTAGAATTTTTCTATTGTTATCATTTTTTGGGTGTTATTATATTCTTTTAACAAAGTAAGGTACATTTAGGACGGGGAGTGGCCATTCTCCGTGCTTTTAACACGGAGAATGGCCATTCTCCGTGCTATTAACAAAGTATGGTACATTTATGACGGGGAATGTTCAAGTATCTCATTCATTTATCATCAAATGTAAGTCCTAGCTTAGTTGGTTGTGTTATTTGGCTTTTACATGGAAGGCCTAGGTTCGAGTCTGGTGTGTGGGTTCTGTAGAATTTTTCTATTGTTATCATTTTTTGGGTGTTATTATATGCTTTTAACAAAGTATGGTACAATTAGGATGGAGAGTGGCCATTCTCAGTGCTTCTAACACGGAGAATGACCATTCTTCATGCTTTTAACAAAGTATGGTACATTTAGGACGGGGAATGTTCAAGTATCTCATTCATTTTTCATCAAATGTAAGTCCCAACTTAGTTGGTTGTGCTATTTAGCTTTTACATAGAAGGCCTAGGTTCGAGTCTGGTGTGTGGGTTCTGTAGAATTTTTCTATTGTTATCATTTTTTGGGTGTTATTATATACTTTTAACAAAGTATGGTACATTAGGACTGGGAATGGACATTCTCCGTGCTTTTATCACGGAGAATGGTCACTCTAAGTGCTTTTAACAAAGTATGGTACATTTAGGACGAGGATTGTTCAAGTGTCTCATTTATTTTTAATCAAATGTAAGTCCCAGCTTAGTTGGTTGTGCTATTTGGCTTTTATATGTAAGGCCTAGGTTCGAGTCAGGTGTGTGGGTTCTGTTGAATTTTTCTATTGTTAACATTTTTTTGGGTGTTATTATATTCTTTTAACAAAGTATGGTACATTTAGGACGGGGAATGGCCATTCTCCATGCTTTTAACACGGAGAATGGCCATTCTCTGTGCTTTTAACAAAGTATGGTACATTTAGGATAGAAAATGTTCAAGTATATACAAAATATTAATCCTAATTTATTACTTTGAGTCCGATCTATGTAAAGATTTAATGTAATACGAATCAAATTAACAACCTAATATTATAAAAATTAAGAATTCTAATTATAATCAAATTTAATTTGTTCTAATACACAAAGAAATCTGAGTATGATTAATCTAAACTAATTTTGAGTCCTTTTCTTTTGCAACCTATAATAATACAAGAACCTTGTTAAAAATGAGGAAACATATTTTTCGATCTTAGCCAACACATTTAGCTCGCATCATAAACATTTATGACGCTGTTAAAAAATATTAGATTCTATCATAATCCTATATAGTCTTATAATTTAGCACGCAGATACCTTGTAATGAATAAGAATCATTTAATATTAACAGTCATAACAATCATATGACATTTCGTAATCTAATCACGGTTTATCACCTAGTGCAAGTGAATCATCATTCTCCTCCTTCCATGGGTTCTGATCCTATAAGGGATCCGTTACAAAATCTACCAAACCAAGTATGTACTTGAGGTCCCCATCTAGCCGCACATTTCAGCATCCTTTTAGGTCAAGTAAGCGAAGATTCGTGCACTCCGTCATGATAGCTCTCAGTCCATTGTCGTCGAACATGCCAAACTTTACCTTGAGATGCTCGAGACGCGGCATCGAAGAGGCCACGGCCATGGCCTTTGACTTGTCGCAGGTGTCCTTCTTGAATCCCTTTATGATCATGAGCTGCAGAGGTGGCATGTTCCTCTTCAGCATAAATAGACGCTGGCAATGACTTTCGAGGAGTTCGATGCTCTTGGACGTAATATGGAGGCAGTAGCTGATGTCGAGTTTTATCAGAACCAAAAAAAACTCTAAATATTCCTCCAACATTTTATCACTCACGTTGCTCATTGGCATTCGCAGGACCCTTAAAAATTTTCCACTATATTATAAATAATGGTATAACTAGGAAAACAAAAAAATCAAAATTAACAACTTATAACTTAAGAAACAGAATAGATTAAAAATATCGTGTACTGGCCTTGAGGAAGTAAAGGAGAAGGCCTCTTTGCCGAGTTTGTAAATAGATAGAGGTTAGATTTCCCTCACTATGTGCCACTAGCTTGTTCACTGCCTCGTCAATTTTTGAGGTTAGGTTAACCCTGCGGCACCGCTGGGTCAACTTGACGTCCGACCAAAAACAGGGACAGTAGTGCGCCTTCGACCACGATCGGCAAACGAAAGACAAGCGGACGACCTCCTCAGACGACATCTCCGCTAGTACCAAAACCATGGCTAGGATCTCCTTGGGGGTATTGGGCCATCCGTAAATATAGGTTTTGCTTATCTCCATTTTGAGACTGTTCTGAAGGGTTGTGAATTTTAAATAGTTTGGCTGTTTAGTTTGGTTTTGAATCTATATAAATTGGTTTTCAAGGATGGTGAAGATGAATAGTTTGGCTGTTTGGCTGTATAAATAGATTTTAAAGGGTTGTGAAAAAGAAACTATTTTTTTCGTATCTTCCCCAGGCCACTCTTCTTGTATAAATGTCTATCACTATTAATTATGGTGAATGGCACAGATACCGTAAATATGAGTGGAATTTGTACCGCCAAAATTCATCTTGAAGAAGGTAAAATGTCATCATTGTGTGGAAAAATGTCGAAATCTCTTGGATATGATTACATTGAGATGTTGTATTAATGTTAAGTGTTCATTTTTGTTCACCCGTAAATACTAGGGTGTTTGTTCACCCTCTACTAAAAAATTTGACACGTGTCAAATTAAAGGTGAAAACCACTTTGGTGGGTGAACAAAACCACTTCCAAAGTGGATTTATATGGATTAAATGAACTCCAAATGAGTTCAATGAACTCGTAATGTTAATCACTGATATAGTCAGTATCAGGACTATTTGTACCGTCAAAATTTGGCTTCACGTGGTCTAAGAACATTAATTTGGATAATTTTGCAATTTCTCCAAAATAAAGGATATCAATAGATCAGATGATACCCAAACTAAGAACATTAATAACACTTTAACATTAATAACCCATGCATTGAGGATAAATAGTGATATCATATAAATATAAAAAATACAAAGAAATACATGCATGCCTGCTAATGTCAGAAGAACTATTTACCCCAGGACTGATTGATGAGATCTAAATCACTATACATCTCGTATCCACGTTCCCCTAGGATTACATCATCAAAGGGTCGTTTAAACGTCTGTATTAAATCACAAATTTTCCTGAGGTTTTCATTGAGGTGCACGTTGAAGCACCCACGTATGTCGTGCACGCGAAGATCCTTGCAGTTGCATATGATAGATCGCAGTGTATCTCCATTGAACATGCTTGGGCCCATCTCTAGGTGCTCGAGACGTGGCATCGAATCGGCTATGGCCTTTCTTCCATCTCGTTGAACGTGTTTTGTACTAATCTGTTCCTAACCATAAAATATGGCGGGGGCATGTTCCTTCTCAGCTTGACCAGACGGTGGCAATACTTACCGGTGAAAAATATTCCAGTCGACATGATATAGAGGCAGTAGCTAATGTCGAGTTCTTCCAGCACCGGAAGAAACTCCAAGTGTCTCACGAAAGTTTCATCACTCACGTAGCACTTCGAAATGCATAGCACCCTTAGAAATTTCCTACTGTACTATAAAAAAGGGAAAACATCAATAGAAATTAACCAAGTATACATAAAATTTTGTAATAAAAAAATAAAGTATTAGAATAAGACAAAATAAAATTTTGCACAGGCCTATAACATACAAAAGAGAAGGCGACTTCGCCGAGCTTGTACGCGGAGAAGGATAGTAGAATTCCCGTACTACGAGCCACGAGCTTCTTTACGGTCAAACTAATATCTGCGGTTTGCTGGCCCCTCTGGCACAAATGTTCCAAGTCCACGTTGGACCAATAGTAGGGACCATTGAGCGCCTTCCACAAAGAACGACACACTGAGGCCACGTTGCCCATGACCTCATCCGTCGGCATTCCCGACAGTACCAGTATCATCGAGTGAATCTTCGTAGGGATGACGGCCCATCCGCTGCTATTGATCTTGCTCTTGCTCCTCTCCATTGCGACTCTTCTTCTTCTCTCCTTTGTTTCTCTCTAGTCGGATGGGTTCTTTTCTTTGTGGAAAAGGCTATTTAATCCGCTCGTTTCGGGGGTGTAACCCACTTGTGGGGGATGTGACTGAACAAGAAAAAGACTATTTGGATGATCTTTTCTTAATATTAATAGTAGTTTCAATAATATATAAATTTTAAATCAAAAATTGAATTTCAACTTTATCTATTTTTAAGTTGTGAATTTAAATTTAATTTAAATGTTAAATCAAAAATTAATTTTAATTTTAATTTTAGTTTGAATAATATTGTAAATTTTAAATTAATAGTAATGTCACTGTATTAGAAACTTAGCTGATGTCACGTTGCTCGGGCTCGGTTAGTGTCCGTCTAAACTCGTACGCTAGAACTAGTCGAGCTCGATCCTTTTGCATGCATAATGTAAAAAATGATATATGATGATGGTAGTTATTAGTAAAAGAAGCTATTGAAATAAAAACTTGTTGATTTGATCAATTGAATTCGGAGGTTCTGTAGGTATGGGTCAAACCGGCCGCATCGAACTATATCATTCCGAACCGATGGGCTACCAGTCGAACAAAATATGGTCCGTTAATAGTAGTGTTAATATTAATACTAGTTCCAATAATATTATAAATTTTAAATCAAAAAATAAATTTTAACTTTAACTATTTTTAAGTTGTGAATTTAAATCTAATTTAAATGTTAAATCAAAAATTAATTTTAATTTTAATATTAATATTAGTTTGAATAATATTGTAAATTTTAAATTAACAGTAATGTCACTGTATTAGTAACTTAGCTGATGTCATGTTGCTCGGGCTCGATTAATGTTCGTCTAAACTCGTACGCTAGAACTAATCAAGCTCGATCCTTTCGCGTGCGTAATGTAAAAAATGATACGTGATGATGGTAGTTATTAGTAAAAGAAGCTATTGAAATAAAAACTTGTTGATTTGATTAATTAAATTCGAGGGTTCTGCATGTATGGGTCAAATCGGTCGCATCGAACTAGATTATTTCGAACTGATGGGCTACCAGTCGAATATAATATGGCCGGGTAACAGTAGTGTTAATATTAATACAAGTTCCAATAATATTATAAATTTTAAATCAAAATTTGAATATTAACTTTAACTATTTTCAAGTTTTGAATTTAAATCTAATTTAAATGTTAAATCAAAAATTAATTTTAATTTTAATATTAATATTAGTTTGAGTAATATTGTAAATTTTAAATTAAAAGTAATGTCACTATATTAGAAACTTAGCTGATGTCACGTTGCTTGGGCTCTGTTAGTGTTCGTCTAAACTCGTACGCTAGAACTAGTCCAGCTCGATCCTTTCGCGTGCATAATATAAAAAATGATACGTGGTGATGGTATTTATTAGTAAAAGAAGCTATTGAAATAAAAACTTGTTGATTTGATCAACTGAATTTGGGGGTTCTGCAGGTATGGGTCAAACCGGCCGCAGCGAACTATATCATTCCGAACCGATGGGCTTCCAGTCGAACAGAATATGGTCCGGTAACAGTAGTGTTAATATTATTATAAATTTTAAATCAAAAATTAAAATTTCACTTTAACTATTTTTAAGTTGTGAATTTAAATCTAATTTAAATCTTAAATAAAAAATTAATTTTAATTTTAATATTAATATTAGTTTGAATAATATTATAAATTTTGAATTAACAGTAATGTCACTGTATTAGAAACTTAGCAGATGTCACGTTGCTCGAGATCGGTTTGTGTTCGTCTAAACTCGAACGCTAAAACTAGTCGAGCTCGATCCTTTCTCATGCGTAATGTAAAAAATGATACATGATGATGGTAGTTATTAGTAAAAGAAACTATTGAAATAAAAACTTGTTGATTTGATCAATTGAATTCGGGGGTTCTGCAGGTATGGGTCAAACCCGCCGCATCGAACTATATTATTCCGAACCGATGGGCTACCAGTCGAACAAAATATGGTCCGGTAACAGTAGTGTTAATATTAATACTAGTTCCAATAATATTATAAATTTTAAATCAAAAATTAAATTTTAACTTTAACTATTTTTTAGTTATGAATTTAAATCTAATTTAAATGTTAAATCAAAAATTAATTTTAATTTTAATATTAATATTAGTTTGAATAATATTGTAAATTTTAAATTAACAATAATGTCACTATATTAGGAACTTAGCTGATGTCACGTTGCTCGGGCTCGATTAGTGTTCGTCTAAACTCGTACGCTAGAACTAATTGAGCTCGATCCTTTTGCGTGCGTAATATAAAAAATAATACGTGATGATGGTAGTTATTAGTAAAAGAAGCTATTGAAATAAAAACTTGTTGATTTGATCAATTAAATTCGAGGGTTCTGCATGTACGGGTCAAACCAGTCGCATCGAACTATATCATTCTGAACCAATGGGCTACTAGTCGAATATAATATGGTCCGATAACAGTAGTGTTAATATTAATACAAGTTCCAATAATATTGTAAATTTTAAATCAAAAATAGAATTTTAACTTTAACCATTTTTAATTTTTGAATTTAAATCTAATTTAAATGTTAAATCAAAAACTAATTTTAATTTTAATATTAATATTAGTTTGAATAATACTGTAAATTTTATATTAACAATAATGTCACTATATTAAAAACTTAGCTGATGTCACGTTGCTCGGGCTTGGTTAGTGTTAGTCTAAACTCGTACGCTAGAACTAGTCGAGCTCGATCCTTTCGCATGCGTAATGTAAAAAATGATACGTGATGATGGTAGTTATTAGTAAAAGAAGCTATTAAAATAAAAACTTGTTGATTTGATCAATTGAATTTGGTGGTTCTGCAGATATGGGTCAAACCGGCCGCAGCGAACTATATCATTCCGAACCGATAGGCTACCCGTCGAACAGAATATGGTCCGGTAATAGTAGGGTTAATATTAATATTAGTTCCAATAATATTATAAATTTTAAATCAAAAATTGAATTTTTACTTTAACTATTTTTAAGTTGTGAATTTAAATCTGATTTAAATTTTAAATCAAAAATTAATTTTTATTTAATATTAATATTAGTTTGAATAATGTTGTAAATTTTAAATTAACAGTAATGTCACTGTATTAGAAACTTAGCTAATGTCACGTTGCTCAGGCTCGGTTACTGTTCGTCTAAACTCGTACGCTAGGACTAGTCGAGCTCGATCCTTTTGCGTGCGTAATGTAAAAAATGATACGTGATGATGGTAGTTATTAGTAAAAGAAGCTATTGAAATAAAAATTTGTTGATTTGATCAATTTAATTCGAGGGTTCTGCAGGTATGGGTCAAACCGGCCGCATCGAACTATATTATTCCGAACCGGTGGGCTAGCAGTCGAAAATAATATTGTCCGGTAGCAGTAGTGTTAATATTAATACTAGTTCCAATAATATTGTAAATTTTATTTCAAAAATTGAATTTTAGCTTTAACTATTTTTAAGTTGTGAATTTAAATCTAATTTAAATGTCAAATCAAAAATTATTTCTCAATTTAATATTAATATTAGTTTGAATGATATTGCATATTTTAAATTAACTGTAATGTTACTGTATTAGAAACTTAGCTGATGTCACGTTGCTCGTGCTCGGTTAGTGTTCGTCTAAACTCGTACGCTAGAACTAGTCGAGCTTGATCCTTTCGCGTGGGTAATATAAAAAATAATACGTGATGATGGTAGTTATTAGTAAAAGAAGCTATTGAAATAAAAACTTGTTGATTTGATTAATTGAATTCGGGGGTTCTACAGATATGGGTCAAATCGGCCGCATCGAACTATATCATTCCGAACCGATGGGCTACCAATCGAAGAGAATATGGTCCGGTAACAGTGTAAAACCCCTAAAATTTCTACTATTTTTTATTAAATTTGGTACTGATTTAAAATTTTGTATTGTACGTCTCAATAACGTATTGTATGTCACGCACAAGACGAACGTACATATCTTAGAAAATTATTTTTTCTTTTTTATTATATACTTTCAAAATATTATATATAATTATTATCCTTGCTATAAAAAGCTTTTTGATTTTAGCAGCTATTAATCATAAATAATATTTTATTATATACTAGGAAAAGCATAATCATGTTTACATTATTTGTTCTTACATATATTTCATAAATATTTTATTAAGTTTATTTTTAATTAATAATACATTTTTGAAATTATTATTATAGTATTTTTGGAAAATATATTTTAAAATTATTGTGGCAATTTAAATCTTGATTTGAATTTATGGATTTATTTAAATAGTTAAATATTTGAAATTTGATTTATCCCATTTGTTTTTAAACTAAAATTTAATTAGATTTAAATTGGATTTCGATTTGAATTTGGATTTGATTGATTAGTAGCAAATTATCTAATTGGGTTTTAAATATTCCTAGTCCTTATCCAATTGGAAATTCCTACATCCTATAAATAGGCAGGTACTCCTCCATTATTTTTCCACAATTATTCTTCCACAAATTCTACTACAAACGTGCTGTGCATTGTGTCGGTGTCCAACTCCAATATATTATCTTTGTACATATACATCATCCTTTTCGTGTCGACAATCCCGACACCATCTCCATTCCCTAACCTAAGCCTAGCCCCGGGCCAGCCAACCATATCCAGCAACCATCCACCGTTCCGCCTCCTGTCTACCGCAACACCATCTTCTCCCACACCAGCCCCTCTCTCGTCCAACGGCCGCAGACCCGAACCTCCGACCCTAGACACACTATCACCTTCACCACACCCACACCCGTGAGTCCCAGCCAAACAACACCACCACCGCCATAGCCTTCACTACATCACCACAACCATCATCGACACTACGGTCACCATGTCGTACCACCATCGACACCACCCGTCTTTGCCACCAAAACTTTTCCAAAAGAAAACCCTAAATTTAACACCTACGCCACCTCCACCATCACTCACCTGCTACGGTGCCTTGTCGCCGTCGACCTTGCCGAGCCGTCCCCGCGAGCTGCGACCGCGGCCAACCCCGCCAGTGCGCCGCCTCTTTCCACGCCAGACGCTCGCCGTGGCCAAAGCCACCGACCCCGACCTTCAGCTCTGACGAGCTTTGGTAAACCCCCTTCTGCGTTCCTCCACAGTCGAGCTTCCGATCATTCCTGCCGTGCCAGGCGGAGCACCCCTCATTAAGCCTCCTCCACCTCCTCGCCGTGGCACCACTGCCCTTCGTCGCGTGCGTCGAGGCCGAGCGTCGCATCCTCGCTCTGACACCGCCTCGTCCTCCTCAGACCGCCCTGGCAGCGGCCTCCCCGTCCGACGATCCATCGCCGCCCCCGCGCCTCGCATCGGCGAGCGCGCCGTACCGCCTGAAACCCTCTCCCGAGCCTGTCGACCTTCGCCTACGCCTCCGCCTCCGACTTTCCGGCCGAGCCGCCCCTGCTTCCTCTCTTCCGATCGTGCCCATCTCCCCTTTTCTCTCCACCGCCTTAACCCCCACTCCCCCGTCGCTCTCCCTCCCTCCCTCCGCTTCTTCCTTTGCTCTCTCTCTCCCTTTTGATATTTTTCTGTCTCCTTTCTTTTCGGGAGCAGCAGCAGTGACTGCTGCACTTAGTAGTTTTTATTTATTATTTTATTAATTTATTTATTTGTTTTGTTGCTGTGTCTTTGTTTAAGCTTTGTTTATTATTTTGTCTTCTTCTATTTGTTATTATTATTATTATTATTATTATTATTATCTATATTGTGTATTTCGAGTATAATAATCTTGTTAGAATTCTTTTAAATATATATATAAATATATATATAAATATATATATATAAAAAATTATATATATATATATATATATATATATATTTGTTTATTAGTATTTTGTTATAAGATTTCTCGGAAATAAAATTTAGATAGATATATTATTAGGCTTGGAGTGTTTAGCGATTTCAAATATATTATTAAGTATTTTATCCATTTTATGGACTACCCTAGAAAGTATTGTTTGGCATTAATTTACTCTTCACCAGTAAAAATATATAGTTTCAATATTTTATAAATATTTCTCGACTTTTGGTTAATGAAAATATATAGCTTTGAACAAAATTTGTTTTAACTAATGTGGTTTTCTGTCGCAAATTGATATTTTTGTAGAAGTAAAAGTTTTGCCTAAAAGCAATTCTAATGCTTCTTCAAATATTTATCTAAATCTATTTTTTTACTAATAAATATATATTTTCAAATATTATAAAGTATTCCCTAAAACTTTTATATGAATTATTCACACCTATCTCCCTTGGTCACTAGGCCCATGTTTTCTATCCTCCTGCCAATTCTGTCCATCCTCCTGTCCACCCTAACTAATTTGACCCTTTTGGAGCCAATAGAACTATCTGTGCCACCATCAGAGGTCACCTTGTATAGTTGTTACACCAAAATTTCAGATCGTGCCACCTTGATCATTCAGTACACCAGGCGTCTTACCAGGCAAGACACCTTGCCATTTGATGTTTATTTATTTTAGCTCATACTTCATGCATTATTCATTATTTTTTTATACAAAATAAACTGTGATACATGACATAACCTGTTAGAACTTACTGTTCATTTATATTTTCTGCTATGTATTATTTTTCTTACACATTAAACCTAGATTTAAGGGACCACCTTTGTGTGTTGCATTCATTGGCCTTGACACGTTGTACCACGAAGTTGTGTGTCGCATGTAGAACACGGACATGCGTGACTGGCTGGCCACCGGTGCGTATAAGACGTACGATAGGAATAACCGCTAATAGAGGTTGCATGCTTAGTTCGACTTAGCGGTTATAGAGGTTTACTGTTATGGATATAACATAGTAGGCATTGGGTGGGAAGGACATTTCCTTAGCGTATGGGCTTCGATGTACTTTCCCTTGTGACCCGGAAGCTCCGCTGGAGATACGGGGTTGATGACCCAAGATTACTGACGGCCACTGACGTTCTGCGGAACGTCATGCTCTTACTGATTTGGCCTCTGGTGCCCCAAGGGGGGACCATGCCGATCCTATTTAGCCAGGGCCCAGGCATAGGAAGGATTATTCTTAACTACATTTCACTTAGAATGGTTAGGCTACCTTATCCGTTAGGTACGAGTACTTTTGGTTTGGGTACTTGTATCTGACCGTGGCTTGGAACAATAACTTGTCGTGGATTAGTTCGTCACATCTTGTCCTTGTTTGGTTGTAGTTGTGACTTACTACTTCGATGAGAAGGTATTGAACCTTGTTGGGGTCCGGATATCATATTGGATTCATAGCATGGAAAGATACGTCACCGTGAATTAGTTTACCATCTTCTGTCCTTGTTTGGTTGGGGGGATGGTACGCTCGTTCAATAGGTGTGTATTGGACCATGTTATAATTCAATTGACTTATTTATTTGAGTAATATTTATTCAGTTTATATGGTATGATATTATGTGTCTTGTTACGTCCCTCTGAGGACCTGGTTATCTCGCCAGGTGTGTGCTCTTGTCTTTCGCAGGTGTTCTAGTTCTAGTCGTGATCATCGCTATTTCTTCGAGGATGATTGCACTTGGATCGTCTTCACATCGCTCGCCAAAATCATTTCTTCTCTCATGTATTTTTTCTTTACTTGTTGGTAGTGGATTTGTCTCCACCCAACATATTGTATCAAGATAATTCATTATCTTTATATGATATTTTTTATTCATTTATTTCGTGTGGATGAGATTAGTTATGTTTCTACTGCATTTTACGGCTTATGTATCCATACGAGGCCTATGTACTTCGTATGAATACAGCTGGCATATCTACGTTCCTAATCCTACGTATTTTGGGACTGGGACGTTACATGTTTTTGTGGTAGCCCATGCAGGTCAAGATAAATTGTTTGGTTACTTTACCGTACCAAGCAAGCCTGCGAATAGGATTAGAAGTCTAGGATCTCATCCACATACTTGACATCTTTCCTCGATTCCATATTCGAACTACCGTTCGACTCACCGACTGCATCTTGCTCGATTTCTTCCATCATTATGCTTATCTTCCCTTCGTGCTTGCTAAAGGTTAGACAGGTGATCCCTACTAATTAGATATGTTACTTTGTCCCAAAACACCATTAGTTTAATTCTTTTAAGTTGGGTAGAATGCCTTATGACCTAGCAATCCCTTTGTCCTTGTGACCTATATTTTTAAGTTTACTTAGATTCTAGAATTTAGAAGACCATAACCCATCTAGTCACCTAAAGATTTGGACAGGAAGACTATAGGACGACTGTATGAAGACCATCACATGACATGACTTATATCCTTTAGAAGTTCGAACCAATTTCTACTTTCTTCTAATCTTAGTCTCCCGTGCCTATGTTTTTACCACCTTGACTAATGTTACTACTATAATCTACTTTTACAAACTCATCCATTTATCGAGTTTGTTCATGACTTATGCTATTGAGCGCGCTCACTAACATATTGTCTAATCAGAACCGGTGCATGATGGTCTGATCAACCGAGTGCACTTTGGTTCGCTTTTATCTATCGTTCTACGTGGATGGAGACATAGCTAAACTTGTCCTTTAGAGTCCCATCCACGACTGTCTTGAATTTTTTTTTGAAATTATACGGTCGTCTTTGAATCACGTAATCGTATTCGATAACGTCTCCTTCGAACTCTATATTGCTTTCTCCGTCACCTATTCTAGAAGGACGAAGGCGTTATTCTAGAACTTCCTCTAGCCTTCCTATCGATTATGATCATACCGTATTATTTTTCTATAATCTAGATCGCGATTTCTTACGGCGTAATTTTGTCATTGTTTGTTCCCCATCGATACCCCCTTGTGTCTTCTCACCCCCTACTAATTCTTAATTTCGAGGACAAAATTCTTTTAAGTTGGGTAGGATGTAAAACCCCTAAAATTTCTACTATTTTTTTTATTAAATTTGGTACTGATTTAAAATTTTGTATTGTACAACTCAATAACGTATTGTACGTCGTGCGCAAGATTTTGTTTTTCTTGTTCGTCGAGTGCGAATATGTGCGAGCGTACATATCTTAGAAAAATATTTTTTCTATTTTATTATATACTTTCAAAATATTATATATAATTATTATCCTTGCTATAAAAAGCCTTTTATTTTTAGCAGCTATTAATCATAAATAATATTTTATTGTATACTAGGAAAAGCATAATCATGTATACATTATTTGTGCTTACATATATTTCATAAATATTTTATTAAGTTTATTTTTAATTAATAATACATTTTCGAAATTATTATTATAGTATTTTTGGAAAACATATTTTAAAATTATTGTGGCGATTTAAATCTTGATTTGAATTTATGGATTTATTTAAATAGTTAAATATTTGAAATTTGATTTATCCCATTTGTTTTTAAATTAAAAATTTAATTAGATTTAAATTGGATTTTGATTTGAATCTGGATTTGATTGATTAGTAGCAAATTATCTAATTGGATTTTAAATATTCCTAGTCCTTATCCAATTGAGAATTTCTATATCCTATAAATAAGCAGGTACTCCTCCATTATTTCTCCGCAATTATTCTTCCACAAATTCCACTACAAACGTGCTGTGCATCGTGTCGGTGTCCAACCCCAATATATTATCTTTGTACATATACATCATCCTTTTCGTGTCGACAAACCCGACACCATCTCCAATCCCTAACCTAAGCCTAGCCCCGGGCCAGCCAACCATATCAAGCAACCATCCACCGTTTCGCCTCCTGTCTGCCGCAACACCCTCTTCTCCCACACCAGCCCTTCTCTCGGCCAACGGCCGCAGACCCGAACCCCCGACCCTAGACACACCATCACCTTCACCACGTCCACACCCGTGAGTCCCAGCCAAACAACACCACCACCGCCACAGCCTTCACTACATTACCACCACCATCATCGACACCACGGCTACCACGCCGTACCACCATCGACCACCGTCGACACCACCCGTCTCTGCCACCAAAACTTCTCCAAAAGAAAACCCTAAAGTTAACACCTACGCCACCTCCGCCATCACTCTCCTGCTACGGCGCCTTGTCGCCGCCGACCTTGCCGAGCCGTCCCCGCGATCTGCGACCGCGGCCAACCCCGCCAGCGTGCCGCCTCTTCCCACTCCAGACGCTCGATGTGGCCAAAGCCACCAACCCCGACCTTCATCTCCGACGAGCTTTGGTAAACCCCCTTCCGCGTTCCTCCGTAGTCGAGCTTCCGATCAGCCCCGT
Organism: Iris pallida; assembly: GCA_029216955.1. NCBI lineage: Eukaryota > Viridiplantae > Streptophyta > Magnoliopsida > Asparagales > Iridaceae > Iris > Iris pallida. The sequence continues at coordinate 53,079 of JANAVB010012494.1, forward strand.
CGCGCCAGGCGGAGCACCCCTCATTAAGCCTCCTCCATCTCCTTGCCGTGGCACCACTGCCCTCCGCCGCGTGCGTCGAGGCCGAGCGCCGCATCCCCGCTCTGACACCGCCCCGTCCTCCTCAGACCGCCCTAGCAGCGGCCTCTCCGTCCGACGATCCATCGTCGCCCCCGCTCCCCGCGTCGGCGAGCGCGCCGCACCACCTGAAACCTTCTCCCGTGCCTGCCAACCTCCGCCTACGCCTCTGCCTCCGACTTCCCGGTCGAGCCGCCCCTGCTTTCTCTCTTCCGATCGCGCCCATCTCCCATTTCCTCTCCACCGCCTTAACCTCCACTCCTCTGCCGCTCTCTCTCTCTCTCCCTCTGCTTCTACCTTTGCTCTCTCTCTCCCTCTTGATTCTTTTCTCTCTCCTTTCTTTTCGGGAGCAGCAGCAGTGACTGCTGCACTTAGTAGTTTTTATTTATTATTTTATTAATTAATTTATTTGTTTTGTTGCTGTGTCTTTGTTTAAGCTTTGTTTATTATTTTGTCTTCTTCTTTTTGTTATCATTATTATTATTATTATTATTATTATTATTATTATTATTATTATTATCAATATTGTGTATTTCGAGTATAATAATATTATTAGAATTCTTTTATATATATATATATATATATATATATATATTTGTTTATTAGTATTTTGTTATAAGATTTCTCGGAAATAAAATTTAGATGGATAAATTATTAGGCTTGGAACGTTTAGCGATTTCAAATATATTATTAAGTATTTTATCCATTTTATGGACTAACCTAGAAAGTATTGTTTGGCTGTAATTTACTCTTGACTAGTAAAAATATATAGTTTCCATATTTTATAAATATTTCTCGACTTTTGGTTAATGAAAATATATAGCTTTGAACAAAATTTGTTTTAACTAATGTGGTTTTCTGTCGCAAATTGATATTTTTGTAGAAGTAAAAGTTTTGCCTAAAAACGATTTTAACGCTTCTTCAAATATTTATCTAAAAACTATTTTTTTACTAATAAATATATATTTTCAAATATTGTAAAGTATTCCCTAAAACTTTTATATGAATTATTCACACCCATCTCCCTTGGTTACTAGGCCCATGTTTTCTATCCTCCTGCCAATTCTGTCCTTCCTTCTATCCACCCTAACTAGTTTGACCCTTCTGAACCCAATGGAACTATCCGTACCACCATCAGAGGTCACCTTGCATAGTTGTTGTACCAAAATTTTAGATCGTGCCACCTTGATCATTGCAGTACACCAGGCGTCTTACCAGGCAAAACACCTTGCCATTTGCTGTTTATTTATTTTAGCTCATATTTCATGCATTATTCATTATTTTTTTATGCAAAATAAACTGTGATACATGGTATAACCTGTTAGAACTTACTGTTCATTTATATTTCCTGCTATGTATTATTTTTCTTACACATTAAACCTAGATTTAAGGGACCACCTTTGTGTGTTGCATTCATTGTCCTTGACACGTTGTACCACAAAGTTGTGTGTCGCATGTAGAACACGGACATGCGTGACTGGCTGGCCACCGGTGCGTATAAGCCGTGCGATAGGAATAGCCGCTAATAGAGGTTGCATGTTTAGTTCGACTTAGCGGTTATAGAGGTTTACTGTTGTGGATACAACATAGTAGGCATTGGGCGGGGAGGACATTTCCTTAGCGTATGGGCTTCGATGCACTTTCCCTTGTGACCCGGAAGCTCCGCTGGAGATACGGGGTTAATGACCCAAGATTACTGACGGCCACTGACGTTCTGCGGAACGTCATGCTCTTACTGATTGGGCCTCTGGTGCCCCAAGGGGGGACAATGCCGATCCTATTTAGCCAGGGCCCATGCGTAGGAAGGATTGTTCTTAACTACATTTCACTTAGAACGGTTAGGCTACCTTATCCGTTAGGTACGAGTACTTTTGGTTTGGGTACTTGTATCTGACCGTGGCTTGGAACAATAACTTGTCGCAGATTAGTTCGTCACATCTTGTCCTTGTTTGGTTGTAGGTGTGACTTACTACTTCGATGAGAAGGTATTGAATCTTGTTGGGGTCCGGATTCCATATTGGATTCATAGTATGGAAAGATACGTCACCGTGAATTAGTTTACCATCTCCTATCCTTATTTGGTTTGGGGGATGGTACGCTCGTTCAATAGGTGTGTATTGGACCTTGTTATAATTCAATTGACTTATTTATTTGAGCAATATTTATTCAGTTTATATGGCATGATATTATGTGTCTTGTTACGTCCCTCTGAGGACCTGGTTATCTTGTCAGGTGTGTGCTCTTGTCTTTCGCAGGTGTTCTAGTTCTAGCCGTGATCATCGCTATTTCTTCGAGGATGATTGCACTTGGATCGTCTTCGCATCGCTCGCCAAAATCATTTCTTCTCTCATGTATTTTTCTTTTACTTGTTGGTTGTGGATTTGTCTCCGCCCAACATATTGTATCAAAACAATTCATTATCTTTATATGACATCTTTTATTCATTTATTTTGTGAGGATGAGATTAGTTATGGTTCTACTGCATTTTACAGCTTATGTATCCATACGAGGCCTATGTACTTCATATGAATATAGCTGGAATGTCTACGTTCCTAGTCCTATGTATTTTGGGCCTGGGGCGTTACAAACAGTAGTGTTAATAATAATACTAGTTCCAATAATATTGTAAATTTTAAATCAAAAATTGAATTTTAACTTTAACTATTTTTAAGTTGTGAATTTAAATCTAATTTAAATATTAAATAAAAAATTAATTTTTATTTTAATATTAATATTAGTTTGAATAATATTGTAAATTTTAAATTAACAGTAATGTTACTGTATTAGAAACTTAGCTGATGTCAGCTTGCTCGGGCTCGGTTAATGTTCGTCTAAACTCGTACGCTAGAACTAGTCGAGCTCGATCCATTCACATGTGTGATATAAAAAATGATACTTGATGATGGTAGTTATTAGTAAAAGAAACTATTGAAATAAAACCTTGTTGATTTGATCAATTAAATTCGGGGGTTCTACAGGTATGGGTCAAACCTACCGTATCGAACTATATCATTCCGAACTGATGGGCTACCAGTCGAACAGAATATGGTCCAGTAAAAGTAATGTTAATATTAATACTAGTTCCAATAATATTATCAATTTTAAATTAAAAATTGAATTTTAACTTTAACTATTTTTAAGTTGTGAATTTAAATCTAATTTAAATGTTAAATCAAAAATTAATTTTAATTTTAATATTAATATTAGTTTGAATAATATTGTAAATTTTAAATTAACAATAATGTCATTGTATTAGAAATTTAGCTAATGTCACGTTGCTCGGGCTCGGTTACTGTTCGTCTAAACTCGTACGCTAGGACTAGTCGAGCTCGATCCTTTTGCGTGCGTAATATAAAAAATGATACGTGAAGATGGTAGTTATTAGTAAAAGAAGCTATTGAAATAAAAACTTGTTGATTTGATCAATTGAATTTGGGGGTTCTGCAGGCATGGGTCAAACCGGCCGCATCGAACTATATCATTCCGAACCGGTAGGCTAGCAGTCGAACAGAATATTGTCCGGTAACAGTAGTGTTAATATTGGTACTAGTTCAAATAATATTGTAAATTTTATTTCAAAAATTGAATTTTAGCTTTAACTATTTTTAAGTTGTGAATTTAAATCTAATTTAAATGTCAAATCAAAAATTAATTCTAATTTTAATATTAATATTAGTTTGAATAATATTGTATATTTTAAATTAACAGTAATGTCACTGTATTAGAAACTTAGCTGATGTCACGTTGCTCGGGCTCGGTTAGTGTTCGTCTAAACTCGTACGCTAGAACTAGTCGAGCTTGATCCTTTCGCGTGCGTAATGTAAAAAATGATACGTGATGATGGTAGTTATTAGTAAAAGAAGCTATTGAAATAAAAACTTGTTAATTTGATCAATTGAATTCGGGGGTTCTACATGTATGGGTCAAACCGGCCGCATCAAACTATATCATTCCGAACTGATGGGCTTCCAGTCGAACAGAATATGGTCCGGTAACAATAGTGTTAATATTTATACTAGTTTCAATAATATTATAAATTTTAAATCAAAAATTAAATTTTAACTTTAACTATTTTTAAGTTGTGAATTTAAATATAATTTAAATGTTAAATCAAGTGCCAAATTTTTCATTTTGGTTCGCCCACGGGAATATTTCCCTAATTCTCTTTATCCCATCTCCCTGTCTCTCTCCCTCTCTCTCACCCTCTCTCTCTCGGGTTCTCTCTCGCAGGTTGTGTTCACTAATACCATATCATTAAAAATAATTACACACTAGTAAACGTTGCATTAAATCAAAAATTGAATTTTAACTTTAACTATTTTTTAGTTGTGAATTTAAGTCTAATTTAAATGTTAAATCAAGCACCCATTTTTTTATTTTGGTTCGCCCACGGGAATATTTCCCTAATTCTCTATATCCCGTCTCCCTCTCTCTCTCTCTCTCTCTCTCGGGTTCTCTCTCGCAGGTTGTGTTCACTAATACCATATCATTAAAATAATTATACACTAGTAAATGTAGCATTTAAATAAAAAATTGAATTTTAAATTTAACTATTTTTAAGTTGTGAATTTAAATCTAATTTAAATGTTAAATCAAGCGCCCAATTTTTTTTATTTTGGTTCGCCCACGGGAATATTTCCCTAATTCTCTTTATCCCATCTTCCTCTTTCTCTTTCTCGGTTCTCTCTCGCAGGTTGTGTTTATTAAAACATGTACGCAGAAGACGAAAAGATTGTGTTGTTGGAAGTTGTTTCTTTAAAATTATGCATGCTTTTAGAATCACTCAAGCATTTTTTCTGTTTGTATTGTTTCTTGTCCTTAGTTTCTTCTGTTGGTTTCAAACACACTATGTTTTCTTCAATAGCGGCGTCACATAGAGAAATTGAGAGACATGTGGAAGAATTAGTTGATGAAGAAAGCTTCGCTTCAATAGCGGTGTCAGATGATTTGGATGATGAGCAAAGATTGGATGCTGTTAACTTAGGAGACGATAAAGAACAAGAGGAAGAAAATAACGGAGAAATGCATCATAACGATGACGATGACATCAATGCAAACAACGAAATATTATTTCGCTTCACCCTTTCTAATGGATTTAAGAAATGTATTATATTTTTACATTGATTTCTTATACTTATATTGTTTAATTCTATTTTTAGTGATGATGGTGAATCTCCATTGGATTTCGATGGAGTGATGATGAAAAAAATATTACAGTATGCCAACATTAACAAAGACCCAAGGGATCTCTTAGATGAAGATATTATTGGCTTACAGTTCAACTCAATTGAAGAAGCAGAGACATTCTACCGGATATATTCAAAAATAGTTGGTTTCAGTGTTAGAAAGAACGAAGTAAAGAAAAATAAATCTGGGATGCTGATGGTCCATAGAATTGGAACAAGCTAAGCTTATGAAGCAATCCGGAAAGGCGACTTCAGAGATATGGAATTTATTTGTCCACCATAATGGTGGCTGGGATAAGGTTGGATGGACGAAAAAAGATTTATACAATGCTCCAGCTAAAGATAGTAGAGCACTAGACGATGTTGATGCTACGACAACACTTACATTTCTTCAAGCTAAGGAGGGCATTGACCCAGATTTTTTCTATGCATACAAGGTAGATGAAGATTCCAGATTGACCCATCTCTTTTGGGCTGACGGTGCAAGTCAATTCGATTACGAATTATTTGAAGATTCACTAGCATTTGATTCTACATATAAAATAAATAGATGTCAAATGTTGTTGGTGGTTCTAGTAGGCACAAATAATCATGCAATGACTTGTGTGTTTGGGTTTGCATTGATCCATAATGAGTCTGCTGAGACATATTCTTGGGTTTTACACAAATTCTAAGAGTGTATGAATGGCAAATTACCAGAAACGGTTCTCACGGATGGTTGTAGATCCATGAATAAAGCAATTGAGGATTTAATGTCCAGTGTAGTTCATCGAACGTGCTCATGGCATATCCTAAACAATTCAACCAAACATGTACACCGAGATGGTTTTGCAAAAGAATTGAGTATTCTGATTAAAAGGTACATCTCACACTTGGTACTTTACTTTGAAGTATGTTGTTGTTACAAAAACTTTAGTTATTGTCCATGTTTTCTAAATAGGTACTATTCAGTCGAAGAATTTAAAAACCGTTTGTACTAGATGCTAAGGGATTATAATATAGAGAACAATGAGTGGACCACTGCATTGTACAGAACGAGGGAGCGATGGGTGGACACATTCCTACGTAGAAATTATTTTGGTGGTTCTACTACAACAAATAGATGTGAATCAATGAACGCTTTTCTGAAAAGATTTTTGAATGAGAAGCTGCCACTATGGAAAGCCCTTCAACATTGTGACCATGGTTTGGCGGCCTTACATTACGGCCAGATGAATAAGCATGTCACAGATAAACTCCCAATACCAGTTGTGAAATAAACTAGCATGGCCGTAATAGAAGATCAATTTGCAGTAATTTACACTACAAAAGTATTTATAGAGTTAAGGAAGGAAATCACACGTTCTGATAAACATACTGTTCTCCACCATCACATCATAAGAGATGCCGAAGTATACACTATCCAAAAGTATTTTTCGTCAAACAGTATCAACCGGAAGGTTACATTTTATCGTGTCGACAACATCATAAACTGTGACTACTTATGGATGGAGACCACTATCAGAATAAGTCGTTTTAGCAACGCCTAAAGACGTCGCTAAAACGACAAATTACTAAAAATATTTACCGACGCAATTACTGACGTTTTGGACTTGTCGCGGAAACGTAAGTCGCTAATCTTTAAAACGTCGCCGAACGTCGCAAATACCGACGTTTACCGATGTATATTTACGTCGGTATATCCTGGGATATTACCGACGTCTACCGTCGTTTCGTCGGTGGATTAGCGACGTGTTGAAAGTCGCTACAAGTCGGTAAAATCCTAGGAACTTACCGACGTTTACCGTCGTTTAAAATGTCACTAAATGTCCTTAATTCCTGGGATTATTACCGACTTTCACCGACGTTTACCGACGGTCTCCGACGTATAAGGACGTCGGTAAACGTCGGTACCCTGGGAAATTTTACAGATTTACCGACGTTTACCGACGCAAATATATGTCGATGGACGTCGGTAAACGTCGCTAAATCTACAAAAAATAAAAAAAATAAAATACAGAATGTCCTTTTCTTCCTGCAGTTTAAAAAGATAACCATAAAGACACAGTATAACAGATATCCTTTTCTTTCTGGGTTCGCCAACCCCTTCGGTGGAACACTCAACACCGGTAAACGTAAACCACAGAAGCATATTAACATCCAATTGAAACGAATAATAACATAAACAACAGTATAATACAATGTAGCAGACAAATAGAATGGGATCCAACAAATAGAATAGGATCCAACAAATATCCAAATAACCAAGTCTACACCAAATAACAAAGTCTACAACCAAATAACCAAAGTCTACACACAACCAACAAATAGAATAGGATCCAACAAATAGGATCCAAACATCCAAGTCTACACAACCAACAAATATCCAAGTCACAAACAAAGGATCAAACAAACACAAACAAACAGTCCTAACTAGGACTACTAGGGATCTGGTACAGGAGGGGCACCGCTGCGACGAAGGGAGAAGAACAACTCATACTCCTCAAGTGAAATCGATACCCGATGTAGCAGGCAGTGACGTCGGTGGAGTCGGTGTCGATGAAGAAGGCGGTGGAGGCGACGGAATCGACGACGATGAAGGCGCACCAGGAGGACCAGCATGCTCCAATGCTGTAAGTCGCTGGTGGTATGAATCCATGGTTGATAACAGTCTATCACTGCTCTGGACCATCGAATCCGTCACCAATCTCAGCCTATCGGTCATGGTCACCTGTGCTGTCTGTAGCTCCGTCACCGTGCGCTCTAACCCACCAATGCTGTGCTCAGTCCTCTCAGTCGTCTCCATGAGCTCCATAATGCCGCGGTCGAGCGTATCCAATCGTGCTAGCAGCACAGCATCGTCCGTAGGGTGCTGATTCTGCTCCTCGATCTGTCGTAGCAGGTCATCACTATGGAGAGACTCCATCATCTGGTAGACTCGGGCAGACTTCTGGGACGACTGTGGACCATGCACACTAGCAGGAGATGTTCTAGAGGACTGGGTCGCAACTAGGACGCCATAGGATTCTGTACCGTAGTATGTACCCCTATGGAGTCCACCAGCGGCGGTCATCCACAGCTCATCCGCCGACGGAGCTTGAGTGGGCTGTGAGAAAGTACCGGCCTCTCCTGTATTAGGTGCACTAGCAGCCGCCCGTTCCCGCAGCCTCTGATACTCGACCTAGAAAGTATGGATAGTACTCTATAATTTCTAATTAATGTACTTATTATTACTAACTACATGAATATTTATTTGCATCATATTTACTAAGTTATATTAAAATTGACATGAAGTATTAAATTAAGATAACGTATTGTAATACTTACATAGGTCTGCTCGGCCCTCTCGTCAATAAGGCCTTCGCCCTTCCGATGGGCGGCTAGAAAGACGGTCACCATGTCGGCATTATCGACCTTCTTTACCTATAATTAAATATATTATCTTAGTAATAATTTATCGGTTTTGTATTAAAATAATATTTCTAAAAGAGAAAGACATACCAGATGATGAAAATGTTTCGTCATTGGAATCGACCCACCGCACCACTTCGAGGCATGTTGCCTAGCCGCCTTGGCCTTCTCCGACTTCTCCTTGTACCTTGGCTCGTCGAATCGAACCTTCATCGTATCCCACTGATCAGGGGTGATCCAACCTTGGATCGGCTTTCCGGCATGATCACTAACCTTCTGATCATTAATAGCGTCGCGGATCAGCTTGGCAGCGACGGCAGGAAACATCCCCTCGATAAGCTCGGCCCGGTGCGGTGGATAGAAAAACATATCCTAGAAGAGCGCAAACCAAATATTTATTAGTTATATATAATATGAATTAATTATATGATTCATATTAAAAGTAAATCTATTTTAACCTTGAAGCGTGTAAACCAGTAGTTCTTTCATTCGTGTGGAGCATCAGAGTAGCTAATCCAGGGACCACCATAATTATGCCTCAGCATGTGGCCTAGGCGTCTCTGTACCTCTAGGGGACGATATCTATACAGACATATTACATTCATGAAAAAAGTTAATTTATGATAAAAACAGAAAAAAAAATATAAACCAAAACACCTACTTTGTACCGTCGGCCCAGATCTCCGTCCTCCTCTCCTCCGGAGGTGCGCACGCATCATCTACATGATGCTGGTCGGCCGTCGGTACAGCCTTCGCCATCTGCTCATCCGTCTCCATCGTCGTATCAGCAGCAGGAACGCTAGACGGGCGAGCACTCTCATTAGGCCTGGAACTACTCGTCCCAGGAGATATACCACGTGATGTCGTCCCAGCAGGCCCAGCTACTGTCCGATATGGAGGAGTAATCGACGACGAGGATCCAGAGCCGGTACCAGTAGAAGGTACCGAAGGAAAACCCTATCCTCTAGTAGTACCTGTAGGAAGTACCGGAGGATCATGACCTCGTCGTCCCCCTTTTCGGAATGATCCGCGACGACCTGCCATACCTGATAGCAGTATATGATAATACAACAAATAATAGAGACTAGAAATATGAAAGTACAACAAATAATAGAGACTAGAAATATAAAAGTACAACAAAGACAAGATAATAACCAAGACAACAGATGATGATACATTCTACAATAAACATCTAAGTCCAGATAATATATTCTAGAAGAAACATCTATGTTCAGATAAGTATATCTCTCTCAATCATCTTCAGAATAATCATCTTATTCGTCTTCCTCGACCTCATCTTCCTCTTCCTCCTCATCTTCACTTTCATCTTCGCCTTCGTCGGCTTCGTCTTCCTCTTCGGATAATTCTACATCTTCTACATTATGTGTCATGTAATACGTAACTTCCGTGGAGTCCACATCGACAATATTGGTTACAAGAGGTAGGTCGTCCTCCTGGTAAGCTTTTTTGTCAACATCAAAAGTATCTCTAGCTTTAGTCTTGCATACTGCCCACCAGCCAGACTTCGTTGCTCCCCGTCTCGGATAAGCTGTGAAGTACATGAGCTGAGCCTGAGTTTCTAGGACAAACGGATCGTAGCCTTGATATCTAAGCTTGTAGTTTATATCCACAAGACCATGCTTGTCAATTTTTCAACCTTGATTTTCAATCGGATCGAACCATTCACACTTGAACAATACGATCTTTGTAGGTTCTCTGCCATTATTATATGACAACTCCACAATCTCTCGCAAGATGCCAAAGAAATCATTTCCTGGATCGATGTCTTTGTAGTTCGAAGACTTGATACACAAACAACTATTTTTCGTGGAATCAGGATCCAGGAACTGTTTCTGATCGGAGCATTTGTCGACTTGAACCGAAAGCCATTGACACAGTAATTTGGCCATATTTTAACAAAAGTAATTGGTTCCTTAGAAAGAGTTCTAATTAATTCAATCTCGGGTGAAATTAGACGATCGACCTGAATATCAAAGAAGAGATAATAAGTTATTTATTGTGCAGTTGCATTAGAAGAGGCCAGTAATTACCGAGCTACTTACATATTCGCTCAACCAAGAAGGAAAATGACGTCTCATTTCTTGTTCTAATGCTTCATCTGTTAGGGAGGGTCTAACCAGCCTCAACTCATCATTATATGTGCTGTAAAACAACGAAGCAACAGCCGATTAGTACAATAATATTAGCTTATACTATTACATTGAGATGACGTAAACTCATCATCCTGAGTTACTTACCCCTCTAGCTTCTCCACTTCATCCTCGTCGCAATTGAGTAATACATACAACTGAGCAGCCCTTATCTCTTCGTCGTTCAAATATCTCTTCTTCATTTTCCCCGAAGGCTTTCCGGACGCATTGAATACTTTCAGTATTCCATCATTAAATTCTTGATATCCATCGTCGTTTCTCGGAGCCCTCGTTCTATTCGTAGCAACATGAGGTTTAAAATAGGAGGAGCAAAAATTTGTAATCTCCTCGAGAATATAGGCTTCACAAATAGAACCCTCGACCCAAGCCTTAATTTTCACCTTTCTTTTTAGGTGATTCAAATGTCGCTCGAACGGGTACATCCATCGATATTCGACGGGTCCACCAACACGTGCCTCGTAGAAAAGATGAATCTATAAATGCTCCATAGAGTCAAAGAATCCAGGAGGGAACACCCTTTCTAGATTGCACAGTGTTACCGCAATGTCCTTCTCTTGCTTTTCTAGACGATCAAGGAGCAATTTCTTAGAACAAAGGTCCCTGAAGAATATGCTAAGCTCCGTCAATGGATCCCAAACTGCCTGCGGTAAGAATTCCTGAAATGCAATTGGAATTAACCGCTCCATGAATACGTGACAATCATGGCTCTTCATACCTGTCAGTTTGTTCTCCTTGAGGTCGACGCATCTTCTCAAGTTCGAAACATACCCATCTGGAAATTTCAGACCTTGAATCCACCTACAAAGCCTCACTTTATCCTCTTTCTCCAGTGAGAAAATTGCCGTAGGCTGCTTCAACTTCCCATTTTCGTCCTCTGTCAAATGCAATGCAGGACGTCTATATATTTCTTCTAAGTCCAATCTAGCCTTTGGATTGTCTTTCGTCTTCTCCTTTACGTCCATTACAGTATTAATTATGTTGTCAAACACATTCTTCTCGATATGCACGACATCAAGGTTATGTCTAATCAGATTGGTGCTCCAATATGGAAGATCCCAGAATATACTCCTCTTCGTCCAGTTATGAGTGCGACCAAATTCGTCACACTTGTAGCCCGTAGCAGGCTGCTCAATAGCTCTCGGTAAATCTTTTACCTCTTTCTATATCGTGTATTCGGGACACCTTGGCAGGGGATTAGCCTTCTCCACAACGCCAGCACGAAAAGCATTCATGTTCCTCCGGTACAGATGATCCTTCGACAGAAATTGTCGATGACAATCGAAGAAGCACGGTTTGCCTCCGTGTTTCAAACGGAAAGCCTTAATGCTGTCCTTGCGAAACGGACATGAAAGACGACCATGCGTGCTCCATCCAGATAACATTCCATAGGCCGGAAAGTCGTTGATGGTCCACATAAGTGTTGTCCGCATCTGGAAATTTTATTTTCTAGATACTCGTACGTGTTGGAACCTACTTTCCACAGATGATTCAACTCATCAATCAATGGCTGTAAATACACATCGATGTTCCTTTTCGGATTGTTCGGACCTGGGATAAAAATGGTGAGGAACATATACGGAGTCTTCATGCACATCAAAGGCGGTAGATTGTACGGGGTGACGATCACAGGCCAACACGAATACTGGGATCTCGAAAGTCCAAATAGGGTAAAACTGTCGGAGCAGAGACCCAATCTGACATTACGCGGATCAGAAGCAAAATTTGGATACTCTCGATCAAAGTACTTCTATGCTTCTCCATCAGATGGGTGATCCAACACTCCTTTGGTATGTTCCTGCTTATGCCAACTCATGTTTTCTGCAGTTTCCTTCACCATAAACAACCGCTGCAACCGTGACGTCAACGGCAAGTAGTGCATCGAAGATGTAGGCTTCCTGGCACCGACAGACTTTCCTCTACCACATGCCTTGTAGCGATAGACACCACAAAATCTGCAGGCGTCTTCATCCTTATCGTCTTTGTAGTACAACATGCACTCGTTGCGACAGGCATCGATTTTTTGTATCCCATCCAAAGCGATCTAACCATCCTCTTAAACCGGTAGAAGTCTTTAGGCAACTTCGCACCCTCAGGCAATATTTCTATAAGCAACTCCATAAGACGGTTGTAGCAATCTTACGACATGTTAAAATCGGACTTGATGCTCAACAATCTTGTAACCACCTCCAATGGTGAATGATCCTCACAACCAGGATATAATGTGTCACGACCCGGTACCAATTTCTTGGGTCGAATCGGATCATGCCCAGCCTGCACCGTTGTTGAGATGGCGGCAGTAAGCTGTATCACTCATGCAGGTAAATAAAATAACACAGTCTATTTGTCACAACATTAATAATTCGAATAGTTTAAAACTTTTTACAATAAAATAAAAAATACATCTGAAGTACATTGCTTTCCACAAACATTATGAATTATAAAGAAGAAGAAAAATCTAGGCAATCAGCTCATCAGTCTCGAGATCATCGTCCTCTAGTTGGGATCACGGAACAAAGCCTCATCAGTGATACCTAAAATGTTGGGTCTCCAGTCAGGAGGGAGCAAAGTACAATTACGAATATCCAATAATTCAAATAATAATTTGAAATTTGCAATGTTAAACAATTTGAAATACTTTAACAATATTTTTCAACAATTCTACAATTAAAAATAATGTGATTTGAGTAGGTAACGAACTATGACCGGCTTGGGATGATTCAATTATATCCTAATGATACGGTCCGGCCTATCCTCGTGTATAGAAGGAATCAGCTCGCACAATCAATGATGCAATATAGGGGTATTGGTCATAGACGCTACACTACTCCCCCAATATCCCGAGTCAATCAGATTCAATCAATGAGTCAATATTCGAACTCTAGTAAAGAGTTCCACAATCAATACTCTAGGAGAGAGTTCCGTGTAGCAATGTGGTTTAAAATTGCAATAAAACAATTACTAGATAAATTACCAAATAGACATAACTGCACTTGCCTTTGTTTTAGAATGACTGGATAGACGAGTCGGTACCGAGGAGGAACGTCAGGTGTAACTTCGAGTTCCTACAGTTGAGAACTCGACTTAGAACATTTGTATAACCAGGCTAAGTGTGCTAGTTGCAATCTCTAGTAGTCATGTCCTAGTCAGGTTTTAGGTTGTATTAAACTACAGCTAATGGTTACGTCGCAACTACGTGCGTTGATTAAGCCGGTTAATTGATTTATTTGGAAATACACGAGAATCGATTACAATTTGGAAAACTTTGTGTTTTGTAATATATTTATAAAAATACAATTTCTTTTAGTGATAAACCGTGAACTAGTTATTTAATAACATTTTATCCATTTTAATTAAATTCGTAATTAATCAGTAAATTACGCTCTAATCTACGATTTATGCGTCTAAACACAAACCACCCAAATTCACATCCACCAGAAAAATAAAATAAAACTATGCTACACAATACAATGGCACAGCTAATGATCCTAGGGTGGGCTTATGCCCTGTACAATTTTCTTTTACATCAAATAAGAGAAAAGTGATTTAATTACTAAATAAAGTGCAATAAATAAATAACTATATTTAAATAAAATAATTTAAAAAGATAGATAAGAGTCTCAGACTCGGTCCATTCCTCAAACTTCGGCTAATACCACAACGTCCGGTCGGACCGGTGCGTATGCATTTCGCCGGGGCCCACAGACCGGTACGGTCGTCGCCCGAAAAATCAATTTAGAAATTCATTTTCGAAAGCCAATTTTGAAATCAATATAAATATAGTTTTTGTAAAAATTTGGGCAGCACTTCCTCTATTTCGGGACAAACCCAAAACTGGGAAATGCGCCACGGAAAACCTGCAATTATTCCAACCCAAAGATAATCCGGCAAATATCCACCAAAATATTTTCAAGCCACCAGAAATAATTCCCAAACAACCTAATTTCCCGAAATATCCGGGAATTCCATAATCAAACCAATCCACACCAAACCAGCAGGTAAAACACAGGAAAATACGCTAACGTAGCTAATCGAAAATAACGCAGCTAACCGGATTTCCCAAAGGGAAACCGGGGACCGATTCTCATCACAGACTCTACGGGAGGGACGAACTACTGTGATTACCAAGAAATTACCAAATTCCGTTGGCGGGGAGCCGCGGGAAAAACTCGGGAATAATCCGAAACAAAGTTCGGCAGCAGGTCGCAGATTCCGGACAGCGGGAGAGGGCTCGCGAGCAGATCTGGCTCGCGGGAAACGACAGCAGCACACCGGAAGGGTGCGGCCAAAGGGGATCGGCGCGCGGACAGCGGCTCGGGTGGCCGGAGGAGTCCGCGGGAAGGGGTCAGGGGCGCTGGACATCGCAGCGGGGCAGCGCCTCACCGGAAAGGTGGGCACGGAGGAGGAGCTCGCGGAAGATCGGGAAACGCTGGCGGGGTCGCGCTGGACGGCGGGGGAGCCGCCGGGAAGATCTCGTCAGGCGGGGTTCTAGCCGCGGGGCGGTGGCGGCGTGGGCGAGCGCGGTCGGGGGCGCTGGCAGCGCCTCGCCGGAGCGCTGGAGGGCGGCGGACAGCGGGGAACCGCGCGGAGGGGTCCCGGACGGCAGCGGCGGGGGAGCCGCGAAGGAGCGTGCGGAGAGGGGGCGGTCGTCGGCCTCGGGGAGGAGTTTCTCCAAGGAAGGGGAAGAAGTCAGAGAGAGAGAGAGGGAGAGATCGGTTAGGTTCTGAGAGCTTTGCCAACAGAGAGTGAGAGAGATTAAGAGATTTGTGAGTTATTGAGTTTTTGTGAGGAAGAGAGTGGTTTTGCTGAATATGTGGGGATATGGGTTCTGTGAGTGACTTGAGGACGTGGGGGTGAGGGATTAATAATGGGGAGTTGGGTGTGTGCGTGTGGGGGTTACTGGAAGGGGAAGAGGAGTGGTGAATGTGTGAGTAAATAGGGAGGAGTTGGAGGAGTTGATGGGTTGGGAGTTACGTGTGAGAAGAGTTGGTGGTAAAAATTAAAAGAGAGGGAGAAGAAAAGGTCTGCTGTTATGTGTGGATGTGAGAAAAGAAGGGGAGTTATAATAGGGAGCGCTGGTCCCTTCGTGGACCAGTTCCAAACTATATTATTATTATTATTATTATTTTTTTAAGTTATGAACCAAGTCAAAAATAGAGTTAGGAAAAAGGAATTTGGGTTTGGGCTCAGGCTCGAACTCGGGTCTGGGTCAGCAACCAAAAGCCCAATTTTATTATTTAAAAATAGTTTCAGCCCAATAATAATAATATTAATAATTATAACCTTACTAATAATAACAATATTAATACTTATAATTTATTTAACCAAAGTTTTATCAAATTAATTTTCCAAGGACAATCAAGATTAAAATAAAAATGCATTTAAATTAATTATTCTAATTAATGAAGATTACGGGTTTCACAACCTTCCCTCCTTAGAAAATTTCGTCCTCGAAATTTAAAGTAAGGGTAGGAGAATCAAACGGCTACGGGTACCACGCCCGTAACTCAGGTCCAACAATAAGAATTTCTAAGGCAGTCGTGGATGAGACAATTTAGGGACAAGTTTTTATTTATGATATCATCCACGCAGAAAAATACAAAAGCGAACCAAAGTACACGAGGTTGATCAGACCATCATGCACCGGTCCTGATTAGACAATATATTAGTGGGTGCACCCAATAAAATACCGTCATGATCAAGCTTGACAAAAAAATAGCTTGCAAAAAAAAAGGCTAATTTAGCAGCATCAGTCAAGTTTAGAAAGAAAAGATAAGAAAATAAATGATGGCTCGAATTCTGATCTTCTTCTTACCTCTGACTAGGCTTGCAAATGGTTCCTCTGGCACTGAAAGGTTGATTCCAATCTTCAGTTCTGAATTATCCAAAATGTGACTCGGATCCGAAATGTAACGTCTGAGCTGTGACGTAGAAAACGTTGCACACTCCCAAGATTAGCTGGTAGAGCTAACTGGTATGCTACTTCCAACTTGTCTTAAACGTCAAATGGCCTGATGTTCCTGGCCTCAATTTCCAGCTCCGTCAAAACTGATTGTTCCTCTGGTAGGAGAAAACTTCACCAAAAGCAATTTGGTCTTCCCAAGACATACCAAATTCCGAGACGCAAAATCTCAATACATCTTCAAGCGTCTGGATTGACCTCTCTGATTGCTCGTACCGCGGTACTCCATGAATCCGGTAGATGTGCTTCCCGTACAATGATGCCCACTTCTTAGTGGATAAACCAACTTGAAGGAAAAAAGTGTGCTGACTTAGTCAGTCGGTTTATTATAATCCAATTGGTGCCCTTCTCTCCTTGGGAACAAGGCAATCCTTACTCAAAGTTCATTGTCATATGCTTCTACTTCTACTCCGAATTGTCCAGCGGCTTCAACAAGCTTGTTGTCCTCTTGCTAAATTTCTCATGTTGACAAATTCACATCTAATCCCATACCTGAAATTGTCCTTCTTTATTCCATAACACCAATCAATGGAGGCATATTCCGATACATCTTATCATCTCCTGAATTTATGGAATACTGCGACTGGTGTATTTCTTTCATCAACTCGTTCCTCCGTTTGTCAGCCGATATGCAAAGTCTCGTACCATTCTTCAGAGTTCCACTGCTGATCAATTTAGAAACCCTCAAGTGTTCCAGCCAACACTTGATCTCTAAGCCTGCAAAGTGCCTCGTTTTGAAACTACATTCTCTTGATTTTTTTTTTATCCCTCAGCTTCGAACTTCATCAATACTGAATCAGCATCCAGCTCCGTCCTTCTATCTCCAGGTAGTGTAACCTCCAGTCCAAACTTCTCGATGTCTTCTAGTAGGTGTTAGTCTTTGGTTAAGAACTTCGCCATCAGTATCGACCAAGTGCATCAGCGACCACATTAGCCTTACCTGAATGGTACTGCAGGTTGATGTCGTAATCCTTTATCTGCTTCAACCATCTTCTTAGTCTAACATTCAGCCCTTTCTGAGTGAAGACATATTTTAGACTTTTGTAGTCCGTATAAGTTTTCACTCCCTTTCCATAAAAATCATGTTTCTATAGTTTCAAAGTAAAGATAATTGCAGCAAATTCCAAATTAGGCGTGGGATGATTCTTCTCATGAGTCTGTAGTTGCCTACACGTGTAAGCAATTACTTTCCCATGTTGTTGAAGAACGCAACCCAGTCCTGTTCCAGAGGTATTACAGTAAATTGAGAACCCACCGGTTCCTGCGGGTAGCGCGAGGATTGGTGTAGTGGTAAGTCTCTTCTTCAGCTCCTCAATGCCGCTTGGCAAACTTTCGTTCAGATGAACTCTTCATTCTTCCAAGTGTGCTTCGTCATTGGCTCAGCAATCTTGGCGAACTCTTTCACGAACTTCTGATAGTAGCCGGCCAAGTTTAAGAAACTTCCGAATTGAACTTGGGGTATACCACTTTTCAACAGCAGCTATCTTCCATCAAAATTTCTTCTCTTGACAACATGGCCAAAAATCCACCTTGTCAACAATCCACGTTCAGATAACTTACCAAACTTCTTTTTCCTCAAAGTTTCCAAAACTTCCTCAGGTGTTCTTCATGCTCTTCTTCAGTCTTCAAATATATCAGAATGTTATCTATGGAGAAGATAAACTGATTCATATACTCATGAAAAAATCTCTGTTTATGAAATTCATGAACATAGCAGGAGCATTTGTCAGTCTAACGTCCTGACCACAGAAAACTACACATACTTGATGTTTGAACGCCGTCTTGGAAATGTCCTCTTTCCTGACTTTGATTTGATGGTAGTCAAATCTTAAGTCAAACTTCGAAACATCCTATCTCCACATAACCAGATCAAACAGATCCTCGACCCGGACAGAAAGTACTTGTTTCTTTAGTGTCTGGTAATCGATGCACATCCGTTGTTCCATCCTTCTTGGACAAAAACAAGATAGGTACTCCCTAAGGTAGAGTTCCATTCTGCATAAATCCTAGAGCCTTCATTGATCTGGTCCTTCATCTTCTATGAACTTCGAGTCTACATCATGCCTTTGTAGGAGGCAAGGTCTGCTAGATAGGAAGAGAGTCCCTAGGTTGTGGCCTAACAGGTGTTGCTGGGTTATGAGATCTGGTTTGATAGAAAGATAAAGGGCAGTCCTTTACCCGATGTTCAGCAGATCCACATGCCAAACATTGTCCCAATCTCTTGCGGCAACTAACGGCCTGATGACCAGGCCTCTTGCAATAGTTACAAGCCCAAAGCTTCTTACGACAAGACTGCCGGAGAGTACTTGATGGGACCCAAATATCTTCTAGATTCAGGGGTATCCTTCCTAGGACAAAGTTCTGCTCTAACTTGGTTGGGGATATCTAAGGCTACATCATGACGTTCTTCTTGTCTTCTCTCGTGATAATCATCTGTTCCTGCTGGGCTTCATCTTGAGCTTTCTGGAACTCCAGGGTTTCTTGAAATAGGACAACCATTTGGAAGATGATTGCTGGTACTGGTGAAGCAACAAAATGAATAATCTACCAGGGAAATGCAATTCAGTTTGAGATGAGGTAGGATTCGCCAGTGTAGGGAAAACTTCACTGGATGCACTATGAGGACGGTCAAACAGCCGCGAGGGAAAAGACCCTGGACTTGGTTGAGGAGATGGGGTATGATCCGGAGATGACACCTCATCGCCAGCAGGATTTGGTCAATGGTTATTCTCTGGATGGTTTAGGATGCAAACATAAGCAAGGTATCCTACCAGTCTATAATCAAACAAAAATATTTATTTATAATATATTTCGGTCCTATGTTGTGACAAATTGATGTTCTAGTGTTCTAATTGTTTCTAGGTATGTTTTCCTAAGTTGTTGTTCAGACCTGCATGGGCCACCACTAAAAACATGTCACGACCCGGTCCCAATTTCTTGGGTCGAATCGGATCATGCCCAGCCTGCACCGTTGTTGAGATGGCGGCAGTAAGCTGTATCACTCATGCAGGTAAATAAAACAACACAGTCTATTTGTCACAACTTTAATAATTCGAATAGTTTAAAACTTTTTACAATAAAATGAAAAATACATCTGAAGTACATTGCTTTCCACAAACATCATGAATTGTAAAGAAGAAGAAAAATCTAGGCAACCAGCTCATCAGTCTCGAGATCATCGTCCTCTAGTTGGGATCACGGAACAAAGCCTCATCAGTGATACCTAAAATGTTGGGTCTCCAGTCAGGAGGGAGCAAAGTACAATTACGAATATCCAATAATTCAAATAATAATTTGAAATTTGCAATGTTAAATAATTTGAAATACTTTAACAATATTTTTTAACAATTCTACAATTGAAAACAATGTGATTTGAGTAGGTAACGAACTATGACCGGCTTGGGATGATTCAATTATATCCTAATGATACAGTCCGGCCTATCCTCGTGTATAGAAGGAATCAGCTCGCACAATCAATGATGCAATATAGGGGTATTGGTCATAGACGCTACACTACTCCCCCAATATCCCGAGTCAATCAGATTCAATCAATGAGTCAATATTTGAACTCTAGTAAAGAGTTCCACAATCAATACTCTAGGAGAGAGTTCCGTGTAGCAATGTGGTTTAAAATTGCAATAAAACAATTACTAGATAAATTACCAAATAGACATAACTGCACTTGCCTTTGTTTTAGAATGACTGGATAGACGAGTCGGTACCGAGGAGGAACGTCAGGTGTAACTTCGAGTTTCTACAGTTGAGAACTCGACTTAGAACCTTTGTATAACCAGGCTAAGTGTGCTAGTTACAATCTCTAGTAGTCATGTCCTAGTCAGGTTTTAGGTTGTATTAAACTACAGCTAACGGTTACGTCGCAACTACGTGCGTTGATTAAGCCGGTTAATTGATTTATTTGGAAATACACGAGAATCGATTACAATTTGGAAAACTTTGTGTTTTGTAATATATTTATAAAAATACAATTTCTTTTAGTGATAAACCGTGAACTAGTTATTTAATAACATTTTATCCATTTTAATTAAATTCATAATTAATCAGTAAATTACGCTCTAATCTACGATTTATGCGTCTAAACACAAACCACCCAAATTCACATCCACCAGAAAATAAAATAAAACTATGCTACACAATATAATGGCACAGCTAATGATCCTAGGGTGGACTTATGCCCTGTACAATTTTCTTTTACATCAAATAAGAGAAAAGTGATTTAATTACTAAATAAAGTGCAATAAATAAATAACTATATTAATTAGCCTAAATATTAAATAAAATAATTTAAAAAGATAGCTAAGAGTCTCAGACTCGGTCCATTCCTCAAACTTCGGCTAATACCACAACGTCCGGTCGGACCGGTGCGTTTGCATTTCGCCGGGGCCCACAGACCGGTACGGTCGTCGCCCGAAAAATCAATTTAGAAATTCATTTTCGAAAGCCAATTTTGAAATCAATATAAATATAGTTTTTGTAAAAATTTGGGCAGCACTTCCTCTATTTCGGGACAAACCCAAAACTGGGAAATGCGCCACGGAAAACCTGCAATTATTCCAACCCAAAGATAATCCCGCAAATATCCACCAAAATATTTTCAAGCCACCAGAAATAATTCCCAAACAACCTAATTTCCCGAAATATCCGGGAATTCCATAATCAAACCAATCCACACCAAACCAGCAGGTAAAACACAGGAAAATACGCTAACGTAGCTAATCGAAAATAACGCAGCTAATCGGATTTCCCAAAGGGAAACCGGGGACCGATTCTCATCACAGACTCTACGGGAGGGACGAACTACTGTGATTACCAAGAAATTACCAAATTCCGTTGGCGGGGAGCCGCGAGAAAAACTCGGGAATAATCCGAAACAAAGTTCGGCAGCAGGTCGCAGATTCCGGACAGCGGGAGAGGGCTCGCGAGCAGATCCGGCTCGCGAAAAACGACAGCAGCTCACCGGAAGGGTGCGGCCAAAGGGGATCGGCGCGCGGACAGCGGCTCGGGTGGCCGGAGGAGTCCGCGGGAAGGGGTCAGGGGCGCTGGACATCGCAGCGGGGCAGCGCCTCGCCGGAAAGGTGGGCACGGAGGAGGAGCTCGCGGAAGATCGGGAAACGCTGGCGGGGTCGTGCTGGACGGCGGGGGAGCCGCCGGGAAGATCTCGTCAGGCGGGGTTCTGGCCGCGGGGCGGGGGCGGCGCGGGCGAGCGCGGTCGGGGGCGCTGGCAGCGCCTCGCCAGAGCGCTGGAGGGCGGCGGACAGCGGGGAACCGCGCGGAGGGGTCCCGGACGGCAGCGGCGGGGGAGCCGCGAAGGAGCGTGCGGAGAGGGGGCGGTCGTCGGCCTCGGGGAGGAGTTTCTCCAAGGAAGGAGAAGAAGTCAGAGAGAGAGAGGGAGAGATCGGTTAGGTTCTGAGAGCTTTGCCAACAGAGAGTGAGAGAGATTAAGAGATTTGTGAGTTATTGAGTTTTTGTGAGGAAGAGAGTGGTTTTGCTGAATATGTGGGGATATGGGTTCTGTGAGTGACTTGAGGACGTGGGGGTGAGGGATTAATAATGGGGAGTTGGGTGTGTGCGTATGGGGGTTACTGGAAGGGGAAGAGGAGTGGTGAATGTGTGAGTAAATAGGGAGGAGTTGGAGGAGTTGATGGGTTGGGAGTTACGTGTGAGAAGAGTTGGTGGTGAAAATTAAAAGAGAGGGAGAAGAAAAGGTCTGCTGTTATGTGTGGATGTGAGGAAAGAAGGGGAGTTATAATAGGGAGCGCTGGTCCCTTCGTGGACCAGTTCCAAACTATTTTATTATTATTATTATTATTTTTTTTTTAAGTTATGAACCAAGTCAAAAATAGAGTTAGGAAAAAGGAATTTGGGTTTGGGCTCAGGCTCGAACTCGGGTCTGGGTCAGCAACCAAAAGCCCAATTTTATTATTTAAAAATAGTTTCAGCCCAATAATAATAATATTAATAATTATAACCTTACTAATAATAACAATATTAATACTTATAATTTATTTAACCAAAGTTTTATCAAATTAATTTTCCAAGGACAATCAAGATTAAAATAAAAATGCATTTAAATTAATTATTCTAATTAATAAAGATTACGGGTTTCACATAATGGAGTCCTTGCATTCTCCAGCAACTACATGAACTATGCAGCATCGGGGTTCAGTGCCTCCTCAGGTGCATCATGATCATTCGGATCGAAACTAGGCCCGACCGCATCAAAAATCATGTTCACCAACCCATCGTCGTAAGGAGCGTTGTTGTGGACATCCACATAAGGCTCGTACTCCGATGCTAAAGACACATGTTCTCCATGCTCGCTCCACTGATAGTAATTCGGCATGAAACCCTTCGAGTATAAATGATACGTGACATCCACTTCTGAATGATATTTCAAGTTGCGACATCTCACACACGGACACTTAATTTTGGTACCGTCTATGTACTGAGGGAACGCCTTGGCAAACTGCAGGAACTGGTGTACACCCTCTATGAATTCATCCTGCACACCGCACATATCATCAGGATGACAGTTGTACATCCAAGTATGATTCCGCAGATGGTAATTCAGCTCCATAATTATGTAAGATAGATACATCAAGGTAGTGAATGATATGCAAGTGTCAAAGCTTTGAAATAGTAGCTCAACCGAGGGATAGAGTTAATTGAAGAAAGTTACTGGGGAAAGTGAAGACCGACATGAACTGATGACGCACGAAAATGAGGATCTCAAAGCTGGAACAAGTCAAGTTGTGCTTCAGAAAAAGAACTCTTGCAAGCTCTTTGTTCATAAAGCAAGCTATAAATAAAGAATACAGAACAAATATCGAGTTCATAACTCAAGTATAGAGCATACAAGAGTCGTAAACTCGAGAGATGTTCTGCATTCGTTATATCTTGCTTTGTGCATAAAGAGCTTAACAAGAATAGAACATATCCAAAACACAACTTTACTTGTTACAACTTTGATCCCCAAATTCTCGTTTGTCAGTTCATGCGGTCTACACTTTCCGCAGTATATGTACACATGACATTTTACGTTAAATGGTCAGAGATTATCGGTCATCTTCTTTTCACATTGCTAACTTTTGTTTCGCGTGTTTATGCGTGAGGTGGTCAGAGATTATCGCGGCAGCATATCACCCATGTCTACATAAGGACGTCGCTACAATATTTCATATAGGGTTGGCTGCTCGATCGATTTCAATTTTTTACCCAAAATTTTCGTTCTCCCGCCTCCTTCCCCCTCGACGAGCTCCTCCCCCTCGTCGACCCCCTCCCCCTTCATTGACCCCCTCCTTCATCGGTGCAGCGATCGCGGCGGCATAACACTCAAAGGCTGAGTTGTATAAGTCAAGTTTTAGGATATTAGTCTATATATTATGTATAGTCCAACTGAGTCAACCTTAAGCTAAACTAGTGCAACTTGGTCAAACTAGCCATTTCTAAGTTGTATAAGTCAAGTTTTAGGATATTAGTCTATATATTATGTATCTTGCTATATTGTATCTAAGCTAAACCGAGTCAACTTTATACTAACATAACTTTATAGTCAAGTATAGAGTATTACTAAAAGAACTTTTGGACTTATAGTCCTAGGCATATTGAATCAGATGTTGGCAAATCAGTTGGTTTAGAATGTTAGGTTGCAGATATTGAAGTGGATAGAGGTAGGTTCGAGCAAGTGATCCTTTACAATTAAAACTCTGACACTATGGTCAAGTATCATAACTGAATCCTTCTCCATGTCAAATTAATGATGTTAACCTTAGCTGAGAGTAAGCATTTAATGTTTCCAATTGAGTACTCACCTAGACAGGTTGCACTAATGTTAACTGTAGGAATGATATTTGTAATGGTTTATGAAGTGGTGACTCAACATTTGGTAGTTGGATTTATTTCAGACAACCATATAAGTATGTGGAGGGCCAAACAGTTGGTGTTAGATGTAGACTAACTAAACTGTGAAAGAAGATGGATATTTGTATGAGTTAGCTTCAGTAGAAAGACTGTGACTCTGCATGAGTCATATTAGAGGAGTTACTCTGCATAATCATGTACTAAGTATAAGATATGGGTTAGGGCTTAATGGGCTAAGCTAAGCTAGGAGTCCAATAACACCAATAGTAATGTCTGTAATTAGGGTATTTGTGAATATTATGTATCAATATAAGAATAAAGTTTGGGTAGTAATTTAGCATATTATTTATCTTATATCTAGAATACCCTAACTTAGCCAAAATTTGAGCACATAGGTGTCATAGTGTGTGCGCGTCAGTATTGTGTCATGTGTTAAAGTGTGTGTGTGTCATGTGTCAAAGTGTCGTATCCGTGTGTATACGAGCCGGTTAGGGTTAGGGTTTACCTGATCAACAGTGGCAGGAGGGAAGGGGCGACGGCGAGGGGGAGCGGCGACGGCGAGAGGGGAGGAGGGGGTCGACGATCTCCGGAGGAGGGGGTCGGGGAGCGGCGGCCACTGAAGGAGGGGGTCGGGGAGCTGATGGGGGGGAGGGGGATGGTTGGGGAGAGGAGAGGGAATGGTTTGGGTTGGTGAGAGGAGAGGGGTCGCATAGGGGGATGGGGGTCGCCGAGGTCGGTGGGGGTCGCCGAGGGCAGTCGGTTGGGGGCCGAGGGGGGTGGGGGTCGTCGGATCGGGGTCGGAGGGGAAGGATGAAAGAAATTTGGGGGCAAAAGTAATGGAGGGAATGAAAACTCGAACCTGACCTATATTTTCAATTTAGCGACGTCATATTAGAACGTCGGTAAACGTCGCTAATATCAGTGATATTAGCGATGAAGTAATAAATACGTTGGTAAACGTCGCTAATATCACTAATATTAGCGACGTTTACCGACTTATACGCGACGTGAGCTCTTTAAAACGCAAATATAGTTTAAATACGTCACAGAACGTCGCTGTCAGTCGCTAATAATGACGTCTTGAGACTTTATAAAAAAATGTCGCTAAATTATTTTTTTCCTGCGACGCTAATTACGTCGGTAATATAACTTATTTTGGTAGTGGACCAAAGGGATTCCTTGTAGGCATATTTTTTCAGCAATGAAGAGATTTTAATTGTCAGATATTCCAAAGAACTTGATAAAAACTCGTTGGCTCAAGGATTGCAAAGAGAGTTATCTCTCCGGACCTAGCGCAGAAAGGAGATTCATCCACCTAGACAGTATTGAGAGAAGAAGGTATAGTGGTATTAATGAACAAGTTAACCTATTTATGTATTAATATAAAAATTAAACAAAATTCAAGAGCATGGAACAGAGTTGATGTCGTCTGTGCTTATTGAGTTGCAAAAAATGGTGACCGATATTGGTGAAGAAGAAAAAATGGTAGATGATGCAGTTCATGGAGTGCATTAATATTTTAAAGAGCCAAATCCGGTAACAACAAAAGGATGGCCTTCTTAAGGGAGATCAAGCCAGATTAAAGTAAGTCAGACTATCCCCAAGCCTAGAATCTGTAGAGTTTATAGAAAATTGGGTCACGATTTTTGTAATTGTAAAGTACGGAAGCGAGATAGCGAAAAAGAGCCAATGGAATCAAATAAACTGTCGTTATTTTAATTATCATTATGTACTATTTTTTTTATTTATCCAACTTTTTTTTGCAATTCCTCTTCAATTTAAAAGACAAATAGAAGATATAGAAAGAAGTTCTTTGCCCATTTACATTGTTGTTTACAATGTCATTGCTAGGTTAGTACTTATGGCATTATTACACGGGGTTTACTTGAAAGTAACTTCTCAGCCCATTCAAACCTCATCTTTGTAACCATCTGGTGAACGACCTTGTCTTCTTCTTCTGGGAATTCGAAGGGAGGATTCATCAAGCACTTCATATAAAATGCTGTGTACAAGAGGCAGTTGGGTGCTAGTTGTTGTGGGCATTGTATAGAACATTTCAGATTTGTGCTCTCATACTCCATCATCGTCGGGCTTCTTTCCCTCATCGTCAAAATTTTCCTCCTGACGATAGGCTCTATGGTCTTTTTCATTAATTCTCCATCCTCTTTATCCTTTTTGTACGTGTTTTGCCACAAGGAGTTGTAGTGTGTCCATTCGTAGGAGCTCAAGTTGAATATGAGCAGCGTATAGTATTTGGAGCCTTCATTTAAGAGTGGAATGAATAGCCACTCTATGTCGTCCTCTAAACCCATGATGAAGTCTTCTACATCTTGTTTAAAATTTTCAACGGCGCCGGATGCTGCTTTGGGTTCAGAGGCAAGCCCCACGATTCTCTGTTTCCCAAAAACAAAACACAATATCATTAGTAAGTTTTTACGTCATTTTTCATCGGTATACACATGAATAGGGATTTTTTTAGTTTTGATTCTTACCAATATGTTGGGCAACATGAATGCAGACCACTTACATTGCGCGTCCTGTGAACTTGGCTGGATGTAGTTTCTTTTCAAGTCTTGAACTTCTTTCATCTTCTTTATTATTACGTTGAGTATGCCAGCCTCCATGTCTTCAAAGTTGAGTATGTCTTGTATATCTTTTGCTGATAGGATGACGGCAACTCCCTTTTCTCCCTCTTTCGGGTCATTCATGTATACAATATCACTGCACATAAATTTAGTTTAGATTAACTTAATAGAGATTCTCAGGATATAATTATAAAAAAAGACTACAAAGAAAAAGAAAAAAAGAAAAAAGGGAGAGTCATTCGCCGTCCAACTGACATGGAGAATGATCATTCGCCGTCCAAAAGACACGAAAAATGATCATTCTTCGTCCAACAGACACGGAGAATGATCATTCGCCGTCCAACTGTCATGGAGAATGGCCATTCTCCCTTATCAATTGGACGGAGATTGGTCGAGTTCAGAATACATACTCTGGACTCATCTTTCTTGGGAATACGATGCTCCTGTAAAGCTTTTTTAGCTCTTCATCCGCATCCCCCCAAAGTTGGAGGTCATCACATTCCCTCAGTATTTTTTCATTTCTTACTAGTTCTGCCGTCTTGGGGTCCATCTTGGGTTTAGCAAATTTTTTCGATTCTGTATTTTTATTTTTTCCTCGTGCCCCGATTTTGGTTGGAGGTTTTTGTTTCGGAGCGGCATTTGTCTTTCGCTTTTTATTAGCCTTTGCTGCTACTGTATTCTTTTTCATGGGAGTAAAATCTTCATCGGTTACTGCTGGTGATGGTCTTCTCAACTTCTCTCCCCCGTGACTTCTTTTGGTGCACCATGTTCAGCAGCTTGTTGTTTAGCAGCTGGTTGAGTCTTCTCAAGCAGCAATGTTGTAGCCATGGCATTAAGATCAGCGATCTTTCCATCCTTTATCATGGCTTCATTCTATAACGATTCAACTTGCAGCTGAAGCTTGCTTTTCTCATTAATGAGCATTTTATTTGCCTCTTTGAGCTTCTCGGTTGATTGAACTGGTATAAAACAAACAACAATGAAAAGTATGATATCAATCAATATCTACTTTTTTTAAAAGAAGAAGGAAAAAAATCATTCTCCGTGATCTTAACACGGGAAATGGCCATTCTTCGTGATTTTAACACGAAGAATGGCCATTCTCCTGTATCCTAACACGGGGAATGGCCATTCCACGTGATATGACAACGGAGAATGGCCATTCTTCATGATTTTAACAGGGAGAATGACCATTCTTCGTGATATTATAATGGGGAATGGCTATTATCCTGCATAGACCACGGGAAATGGCCATTCTCCGTGATATTAACACGGAGAATGGACATTCTCCATGATTTTAACATGGAAAATTATAAATCAGAACTTTTAAAAAAGAAAATTTTTTACCTTGTGCCTTTAGCTCTTTAACCTTTTCATGAAGCTTCTCATTCTCAGCAATAGTCTGAGAATTCTCTTTTTACAAGGAGTCCAATTCCTGCACTGGCCCCTCCATCACAATGTTCATTGCATGTTATTGGGCTCCTTGTGCCTCCAGTTCTTGAACCTTTTTATGGAGTTTCTCATTGTCAGTAATAAACTGAGATTTCTTTTTTCGCAATTCCTCCAATTCCCGTATCAAATCCTCCATCATAGAGGTGTTCATTTCAGGTTGTTGGGCTTCATTTTGTGGTCTCTCTTGTTCACCATCCTCATTCCCACCTTCTTGGGGTCTCTCTTGTTCAGCATCCTCTTCTAGGTGGCCTTCCTCTTTTCCAACAGCTATAACCAAATCTTTGAATATTTGTTTCGATCTTATTTCAATATGATATTCGCGTTTGAGGAAGACCGAGATTTCGTACCCATTCTATGTATAAAATCTCGGGTATTCACGTATTGGCATGGACTTCCTTTCCACAAGGGTACTATGTTCCGCAAACCAATAGAGAAAGTATATTGTGCAACCTTCCATTTTGGAGTATGCATCGGATTAATCCCCCCTTTAGTTTTACTTGTAGTCCTCTTGATGCTCTCCATGACATACTCCAAGATTAACTTTGGCCAGCATATACTGTTGATAACTTCTATGCTATCTACCAAGGCCAAGAATCTGTACGACAAATTTGAACCGCCAGACATTGTGAAGAATACTGTTTGGCACAAGTGGAAGATTATTAGCTTGGCCAAATCATCTGGATTAACAGCGTTATCTCTGCCACGAAGCCGTTGTAACAATTTAAAGAACTTCTCTCTCACTTCCTTATTCGTGACTTTTGAGTGTTTGCCCTTGGAATTAGCCAGCAATCTTGTGAAGTGATCTCTACACAGGTTCAACGATGCTAGTGGTGTGGACTGCTGTTGTTTTTCTATAATCAATCTTATGTAGTTAGCATCATCCTTACTATCATCCTTCAGCGGTAGACCGAAAATGACTGCCATATCGCCCATACTTGGCGCTATTTTAGCAGTAGTGCTCAGTTGAAAGTATCCGATGCCATATTTGTCTTCTAAATAAGTTCCTGTCAATTTCTCAAGACCTTTTGAAACCGTGGCCAATTTTTGTGTGCCAGCTTTGTATTTGTAGAATACCTCGACGAAATTATAGAAACCGGTATTCTTCAAAGAATCAATAACTGCTCAGGAAAACGGTCGCCATCTTTTTTGACATCATTCATAAAAGTTACCATCGTCTTGAAAGAAGAACGAAAAACTCTTGAATCTTTGTTCCTAAAATTTTTTTTCCTACAAAAAACAAAAAACAAGGTTTTTGTCAACTATTCTCCGTCAATCTAACACGGAGAATGTCAATTCTCTGTGATTTTAACACGAAGGATGACCGTTCTCCTATATTTTAACACGGAGAATGGTCATTCTCCGTGATTATAACACGGAGAATGGTCATTCTCCGTGATTATAACACGGAGAATGGTCATTTTCCATGACATCAACACGGAGAATGACCATTCTCCAGCACTTTAACACGGGAAATGGTCATTCTCCGTCAATTTAACACGGAGAATGACAAATCTTCATAATATTAACACGGAGAATGACCATTCTCCTATATTTTAACATAGGGAATGGCCATTCTCCGTAGTTTTAATACGGAGAATGATAATTCTCCTAGATTTTAACACGAGGAATGGTCATTCTCCGTCAAGTCAACTCGGAGAATAGAATTTATCCGTCAATTTAACAAGGAGAATGGCAATTCTCCGTGATATTAATACGGAGAATGACTATTCTCCGTGATTTAACCATGGAGAATGTCCATTCACCTGCATTTTAACACGGAGAATGACTATTCCCCTACATGTTAATACGGGAATGGCCATTTCTTATGATTTTAACACGAAGAATGGCCATTCTCCTGTATTTTAACACGGAGAATGGCCATTCTCATGCATTTTAACAGAATCATAACAGAACTTATAGTTATAACTTCTTTTTACCCTTCTTCTTGATTACTAGCCTTTGGCTTATGTGTAACCTTCTTAAATCTCTTCACAACAGCTCTCTCTTCTTACATATCTACATATTCTCCCTCTTCTCTAACTGGGGTTCCATTTGATGCTGATGATTGCGACATGGTGTGAAGATTACAAATGGAGAGTCACTAACGAGTTTTTGAAGTAGGGTATGAAGATTTTGGAGGATAAAACCTAGATTCGAAAATGAGCAGCGTATGGAAGAAGAGGTAGAATCGAAACATTTTTGTTTCGAAGTGTAGGTTTCGTCGGTGTTTTCAATAAATTAGAAGGACAAAAAGGTCATGCCGCACCCTTTTATATATTTTTCGCTAATTCTGGACATGCGATGAAATGTTATTTTACGGTGGATTTTTCATAAAACTTTTGCAGTTTTTAGGCATTTGATAATTTTTCTTAAAGATAGATTATATGGCAACAAGATTGTGAAATAAATGAACATTTTGATATAATTTTCATCCCACATTTTAAGAAGATTATAACTCCATAAAACTATATTCCTAACCATTTGTTACAAAACAAATGAACGTAATTCATTAGATAAATGAAGAAAAAAATTCATCGTCTTCCATCTTCACCCATCAGAGTGGACTCCTTTCGACCATTGCTGCTTAATTATATTGTTGCACAATTTGGATTCTTCTTCATTGTGCTTTGAAGATGCAATCCATACAGCAACTTTGTGCATTTCCAATTCTGAATCGTACTGCATATAACAAACATAATATCAAAAATATTGCTCTAAAAAGTGTAAGTATTTAACGACATTTTTCAGACTTACATTGAGATAACGGGAGTCCAAACTACATCCGTCTTTCATGAATAAAATTACAAAAATACCACAATCAAATGTATTATCTTGGCCGGGAACATAAGGACGACGGATTATGGAGAAAGTAGAAAAGTTGAACCTAGCATATCTCAATTTCAAAATCTTTTCCTCGAGAAAGAGATCCAAATTTGAAAGCTACAATTACCAGAATACAATATGTATTAGTATACCGCGAATCTTGTACGCAATTCATAAAAATTTATGAATATGAGCTTACTATTTCTTTTATGACTAGTTTGTTATAAATAGCCTCATATGTAGATGCAAGGGTGTCCAAAACTTCATTGGTATTTATCTTAACCATAACTCTTACAATAGTATAGTGGTCAAACAAAAGAATGGGTATGTATATCTGAATCAGGATTAATTAGGTAAAACAAATTAATCAATTTTCAGAAAATTGGGATTAAAATTTAAACATAAATAGATTAATACCTCGTTACAAATGCTTAAAGATCTCATATAATTCTAGAAATATTTGTTCTTCTTCCATATTTCATGAAGTGGTTTGTTAGATGAAGGTAACGTTGCTCTCTACATACACATCAATTAATACATTACGAACGACAAACAAACGAGAAAATTGTTAATGCATAATCATTAAAGAATAAAATGCTCACTTATCGTTAACTTTATTGGTAAATACCATACATTAGCTTTATTGACAGTTCTTCTCCGTTCCTCCGTGGTGAGAAGAGAAGAGACAAGGGTTACAATCTGTTTATCTTATTAAAAAATCAACGATGGCATCAAAGTAAACATAGATGGCATCTAAGAAAAAATATATAATCTACATACCCCATCTTTAATTCTCCTTTCTGGAGCAAAGGACTTCATCTCAGCCTGACTCACATAAATCTTGTTGCAAAATGATATTATTTTGCTAAGAAAAGAAACGAATAGATTAGGAAAAAAACTGTTGAAATGAAATAAAAACTCATATTACTTACTCGTCAGGTTTACCATCCGCAAAAATATAATTGTAAAAACTCGAAAAACTACTAGTACACTGGCTAGGCTTTGAGGTTGAACTTCTTGTTAGACTTTTCAAAGTTGTGACCGGTACTATATTTTCTCGCATTCTTTTTGAAGAATGGCTAAGGTCAGGTTCTTCTAGAGGGATTATATTGAGAATTTGCTGGATTGTTTGAACAACTTTCTTCAGCTTCTCGTCCTCATCAGAACCTCCTCCACAATATTAATTACTCCAAATGAAGATGCCTTTTTGAAAGCGAAAGATTCTTTCATCTTTTCCAAATGCCGAGATATATTCATTTGTTCAAGTTCGATTGAACAAAACTTAGAATTGATCGAAACAAGTTGATCAGAAATCTTCGATAGATGTTCTTCAAACCTGCGAATCATACGCGGAATTAAGGTTTTATTTAAAGCTGGAATCTAATCTTCTACCTCTTCTACATCGTCCATATGAGTAGACATCTTTCTCCAGTACTACAAAATGAAATAAGAAAACTATTCTATGTATTTCAGAATAAATAATAGTTGAAACAACTATTGTATGTATAACAAGAGAAAAATACAAAAAAGTGAGGAAGATGGAAAGACAAATAAATTTTGGGACTAACAAAGAATCTACTAAGTTATTAACAATTTGAGGAGCTCTGGAAGAGGTTTAATTTTGCTGGTACTTCTCGTTGTTCGAGGAGGGCTCGACGACTTCCGCCGCGAACCAGAACATCTTCTTCTTTCCTTCTTCATCTCCGTTTCTCCTTCCACCACCACCACCATGGCCTGTAGCTTTATAACCAAAATATTAAATTGTTAGATGAAACAAAAAAACAAATTACGGAAGGATTACTAAATCAAAATCAAACAGAACACATACTCATAGAAAATATGAGACTAAAGATGAAAATGTTACAAAATCAACACCATAATTTTACAACTAAGCAGACTCTGCTAAGCAATAACTAAAATTTGGGATTGTGTCCTCCTTGGATTTAATTTACTCAAAGAAGAGATTTGAGAGAACGAGCTTTTATCGGCCTCCTACCCCTCTTCTTCCTCTGAATTCTTTCCTTACTATTATCCAAATTGTCGACAGGATTTTTGTCTTTGTCGTTGTCAGTGTCATCATCTAGATCGCCACCTGCTATCGGAGCATCGGTGGTGTCATAGTCTATATCGCCTACAGACCTGGACACATCGTGTCCTTCCTTTCCGGCCGACACACAATTATTGTTATATATACGTTGTTGCACAAAATATTAAGACGAAAGAGAAAGTAAATATGAGTTAATTTAGGGTGTTCATTGAAAACATTGCATTGAAGAATGACCTGCTATAGCAAGTTAACAAGAGGTCAAAAGTCAAAAACATAATTAAATGATGTCTCCTGCGTTATTTAATCTGAATTTAATCTGAACCATTGGATGAACATCTAATGGTTCAGATTTGGTATGTATTGATACATCCCAAAAGGGTAGATGTATTGTAGAATATTCCATATATATATATATATATATATATATATATATATATAAAATATATATATATATATATATATATATATATATATATATATATATATATATTTTAACAAAAGGGCATTTTATTGAAAGCTAAAAGTGGCTCATGAGGAGCATTACAGACAGGTACTGGGCCTAAGACAAAAGGGCCCTGATTAGCAGGTACAAAAAGCAAACAGAAAATTACATGGACCTAGCATTTCAAAATTTCAAATAATAAAAATTCAAAATGTTTCAAACAGGTCAACTGTCAGATCGGTGTGGGCACGTGGCCCTAGTGCACCCTGCCCGAAGCGAGCAAAGCACTGCCCGTTGTGGGCGCTGGCCACGAGGGTCTCGGGGCCCCCTCGTGTGCAGGAGCAGCGGCGGGAAGATCGAGGAAGGGGGGTTGCTGGTCGGAAGAGGGAGGCTCCGGCGGGGGCCGGCCCGGAGGGGGGAGACCGGGAGAGGAAGGATCGGGGTCGACCGGACGAGCGGGAGCAGACCGGCCGACGCCCGATGACCACCGCCAGGGAGGGAAGGGGCTCAGAAGGCCCGCTGATGAGGTGGGTGGGCACGTAGCCCAAGAAGGCACATAGCCCGAAGGGTTGGGTGAGCGCCATGCCCGAGGTGGAGGTAGGCGCGCAGACCGATGGGGCGCGGAGCACGAAGGGCCTCGGGCCCCCCCGGCGCGCTGACCGGAGAAGAAAGGGGGGGGGCGTAGGCGAGGGTTCTACCGGAGCCGCCCAGCGCGACGAAGATCGACGGGAGGCGGGGACCCGAAAAACCGGCGACTGCCGGAGGAGGGTCCAGGCCAGCGGCGGTGCCATCTACTGCCGGAGGGGCCGAGCGGGACGGCGGTCGGGGAGAAATAAGGGAGAAGAAGGGGAGGAGACGAGCGGCCGGAGAGAAAAGGGGGGCGGACAGCCGGGGGCCACCGACTCACCACCGGCTAGGGGAGGGACAGTCAGCGAGCGGTGGAGGGAGCTCCGGAGCTCGTAACGGGGAGCGGACATCACTGACGGCAAGGAGGCGCCGGGCGACACCGGGGAGGCAGAGCCCGCCGAGGGTGGCAAAGTGCACGGGGGGCGCGATGCCGCCACCAAAGCCCACGAGGGAGGGCCTCTGCCGTCAGGGAGAGCGTCGGTGAGGCAGGAGGGTCGGAGGTGACGGACGGGCAAAGGCTGCCGGGAGCCGGGAGCGAAGGGACCGGCCACTGGAGGGTGAATAACGCGGCCGTCTCCGAGGAGGGGGGCGCCGCCACGGAGGGAGGGGGCCCGGCTAGGAGAGTGGGGCTGCGGGAGAAAAAGGCGTCAGGGAGGGTGAAGGAGCCGTATGCGAGGGGGTAGGCGGCGACGGCGGGAAAGAGAAATGACGACCGGCCGACGTCGAGCTAGGGGGGCCACTGACGAGGCGGGAGGAGGCGCTAGAGGGGTGGGGGCGCGGGTAGGCCACCCGAAGCCGAAGCCGAAGCGGGGAGGGGCTCGGGAGGAGGCGCTGCCAGAGGGAGGGCGCGTGCCAGGGCGGTGGGAGCCTGGGCTGGAGGGGCGCCAGAAGCAGCTGAGGGAGGGGGTGGCGCTGCGGCGGGGGCTGGCCGCGCAGCGCGCGGGGCACCGAGAGTCACCGGCGGGGGGCCGAAGAGGGACGGTGCCGACGGCGGCCGAGGGCGCCGGGAACGGCGAGGTCGACGACGCCTACGGCGGCGTCGACTCTGAGGAGGAGAGAGGAAGGGGGCCGCCGCACGCCAAGCAAGCTCCGGCCGGTAGATGGGGGGTCTCCTCGCGAGGTGAGCGGCTAGTGAGACCCCAACCGCCAGGGGGCGGCCGGCCACCAGCCAAGGGGGGACTCGAGCTGATGGGGAGCTCCATCAGGAATCCACACCCACACCCATATTTTGTATTATATAGAATATTCCATATATATATATATATATATATATATATATATATATATGTAATATTTACACACACACACACACACATACATATATATATAATATTTACACACACGCACACACACCCACCCACCCACCCACCCACCCCCCCCCCCCCCCCCACACACACACATATATATATTTTCCATATATATATGTATATATATATATATTTTATATATATATTTTTTATATATATATATATATTATATATATATATATATATATATATATATATATATATATATATTAATATATATATATATATATATATATATATATATATATAACGAAAGACCTTATTTATTTCATGTCAAATCAAAACATCAGTACATCATACTATATTCCATCATATAACTAATGTAAGTCAGCCACCGACACAGGGATTGTCTTTGTATGTTTGCAACTCCTCAAAGCCTTCGAGATTTGCCTCATAGTCTCCTTCTCTAATTGCCGCTCCCGAAATAATTATCCTTCATAGCGCCATTTGTTACGGTTCTTCCATAGCACCCAACACACCGCAGCTACTACAACTTCTTTCAGATGCAAGTTCCTCCGTCGCCACCATGAGTGAAGCATATGCAACAGGCTGTTATTGTCTCTGAGACACCAAAAATCATCTTCATAGCTAACAATAGTTGAGAGGCTAGATCCCCAAGACAAAATATTTGTTCGATAGATTCCCCATTCGGCTCCGCACAACTGTTGCATTTAGACGGCAATTGAAACCCTAGTTTCGGGACATTATCGTCTGTAGGAAGTTTGTCTTGGAGAATGTCACGACCCGCACCCGGAGTAAGGGCACGAGTGTGTGATAGCGTCCCAGCCTACGCCGCAGAAACGGCGTAGAACGCTGTCTAGGTCTACTATCTAAGAACAATTATAATATCAAAACCTGCCAAGATGGTCAACTCCAAACGGAGGACAAGCAATGACAATATAATATACTCAACCGTAATATTCTAAGAAGGATAAATGATACTAAAAGATAAAGACAACAAGATATTAAAATACCAACCAGAAAATCCGTAAAAATATAAGTCTAGAGTCTCAGAGTCAACAATCTCAAATACAAATGCTAATATAATAACATGCCAAGGTATAATCTGGAGGCAAAGTCCAGTACCAAACTAATCTAGCTGAGTTACCACTAATGCCTCATCAGCTGAAACTAACCCCTGCTGGACTAGGGTCTTCCGGTCTATACCTACTACATCATGAGGACCATAGTAGGTAGGATACTCGTCCTCGCCATAATCTGTAAAATTTTGTCAACATATCCAGTCAGGATGGAACGAGCACAAATCTCAAATAACAGTTCTAGTTAGACGATAAAGAATATGTAACAGTAAATAGAAAGAATATACAAGGTAAAGTTGTCACGCCCCGATTCGGGAAATCGCTCGCTTTGCTTCGATTCACGCCGAATCGATCGTCCTCGCTAAGGCGTGATGCCGTACAAGTCTGGAGTTGCACTTGTACAAGGATATAACATGCACATTTATATCAATTCATCACATTTGAAAAATAAGCCACAGTTGCGGAAACATTGAGTAAACGGAATAGGAAGAAAATATTCATTTTATTGATGATTGTAGTCAGAATACAACTTTTCTCGATAATATTTGAAATGCCTTTTTGGCTACATTGATTCATGAAAAGAAGTACAACTGATAGGCTGCCATGAAATAATTTCCCGTTCCATACATCATGCCCCTTTAGTACTTTGAAATATAAGCAGCTATCTTTGAAATCTCCGTAATACTTTGTGCGTCTTTAGGGAAAAATAACTTGAAAGGAAACAGCAGTTCAGAAAGCTTTAATTGCGATGTGCGCCCGAGCCTTCTCCAGTACCTGTGGAGGAGGGGTCAGCACATTATAACAATGCGCTGGTGAGCCCCGTTGGCCCACTCAGCTAAACCAATATTTTATTAATGACAAGCATTTTAAAGATATGAACTTATAAGGGACAGGCAATATTTAGAGTAAAGCACAATTCAAATAACATGGTAGTTCATAAAACCATGTTTACTTTACCATTGGCTGAATCCAGCTTTCCTGCATAAGATACAGGATAATAATAATATACTTACCGTCCCTGCATAAGACATTGATTAGCATACATTCCCACGATGTGACCACTGGTGTTGTTAAACCATATGGACTTTTTTCATTCATTCATTTGCATTTGGGACTTCAAGATAATGAGATGACAGCACAGTAGGGAGCTAGCCTCTATGATGCCTTGTATTACTCATGTTTCCCCAAAGCACTTTATTATTTCCTCCTAGGCCGAATCGGTACAGGCGCCCCTGTACCGTTCGAGGAAATTATTGCTCAATCCTTGTATACAAGTTGTCCATGGTCAGGCGAATGTGTGTCCGACTCGATATACACAGTGTGCATAGAATATTTGAAGTAATAGGCAATATGATCATTCTTAGCATTTCATAACCATCATTCTAGGCATCAATTCAATCATTTCCATGTTCAGTTCATTAATTGCAGTGTAATCAATTCATTTCAATGTTCTATCTCTAGCATCTTAGTGGTATTGACTTGTGGCATTAGCATCATGGTATCGATCAACGGATGTTGCAAGACAATTATTTTGTTGTCATGAAGGAATAGCGAGAGGGACAATACCACCACAGAGATCCACACTCACCAATTTAGAGAATCGTCGAGAGAGAGAGAAACACTTGCACGCTTAGCCTTCCGTCATGCGTCAGTCTGCATTGGCACCAAAAGATTGATTAATAATCCGTCTTGTTGTGTTCTCTTCTCTCAGAATTCTCAAGAATGAATGCTATACAAATCGATAAAAACGGGCAAGAATCAAATCATCAAAAATTATTCAGAAAAGCATCCATCAAAACCAAGCAGCAAAACCAGCAGCAAAACATCCAGAGAAAACTCTTGGACGCATTTCAAGAGAAACCGATCCATTAATTGGAAAGGTTCTTATGCACTTATCCGTGATCGATTCGATGTCGACGGTAAGTTTCCCCAATACTCGATTCCGACCGAGTTAGACAAGCCACAAGCCTTATATAGTGAACCGCTAGGAGCGGGACACTACATAATATAGCACTAAGAAAAAGTTTTGTCCTCGAAACTTAAAGCAAAGGTCCTACCTCAAAATTATCAAACAGCGAAGGGTATTTCATCCGCATCTCTTCCTCTAATTCCCATGTCGACTCCTCTACAGCATGGTTCCGCCACAGCACGTTGACCAGGGATACTATCCATTCCGCAAAACTTTTTCTTTCCTGTCCAAAATTTGGACAGGCTCTTCAGTGTAGGATAGGTCAGCGCTCAGCTGCAGCTGGTCGAAGTTTACTACGTGACTTGGATCATGCACGTACTTCCGAAGTTGAGATACATGGAAGATATCGTGCACATCAGCCAGAGCCGGAGGTAGTGCAAGTCGATAAGCCACTGAGGCTACCTTCTCCAAAATCTCGAATGGTCCGACGAATCTCGGGCTTAGCTTTCCTTTCATCCCAAACCGCATCATACCTCGCATGGGTGTGACCTTCAAGAAGACGTGATCTCCTGCCGTGAATTCCAAAGGTCGTCGATGTACGTCCGCATAACTCTTCTGCCGACTTTGAGCAACTCTAAGTCTTTCTCGAATTAAGCAAACTTTCTCGACGGCCTGCTCCACAAGTTCCGGTCCAAGCACTTGCCGTTCACCGACTTCATCCCAGCATATCGGTGATCGACATTTCCGTCCATACAAGGCTTCGTACGGGGCCATTTGGATACTTGCCTGATAACTGTTGTTATAGGCAAATTCTGCTAATGCGAGATGTGTGTCCCAATTTGTCTTCGAATCGAGCACGCACAATCTCAACATATCTTCAAGAATCTGGTTTACTCTCTCTGTTTGACTATCAGTCTGCGGATGGTAAGCCGTACCGAAGTTCAACTTTGTGCCCATTGCTGAGTGCAGACTTATCCAAAATCGTGACAAGAATCTTCTGTCTCTATCCGACACTATCGAAGCTGGCACCCCATGCAATCGAACGATTTCATTTATGTAGATCTGAGCCAACCGTTCTACGCCCCACGTAACTTTTATTGGAATGAAATGTGCCGACTTGGTTAACCTATCCACGATAACCCAAATCGCATCGTTTCCCTTCTGAGTTCTTGGCAAGCCGACGATAAAATCCATACAGATATTATCCCACTTCCACAGTGGAATAGCCAAATTTTGTAATTCTCTGCCTGGCCGTTGATGTTCGGCCTTCACACGCTGACAATCCATGCACTGTGACACGAATAGCGCCACATCCTTCTTCATACCATGCCACCAAAAAGTTGAGCGTAGATTCTAATACATTTTTGTGCCTCCCGGATGCAAGGAATACTTCGCAAAATGAGCCTCGGTCAGTATTTTCTTCCTGATATTCTCATCCTTAGGAACGCACAGTCTCCCCTTGACACGAATAGTGTCATCTTCAACGGTAAAGTCTGACGCCTTTCCGGCTAGAATCAACTCGCGTATCTTCTGCAGAAACGGGTCATCCTTCTGAGCAATCTTAATCCTTCCCTGGAGACTCGGGTCAAGTTATAACTGAGCCAACTGCACATTCTGCGGACGGATCCTGAACTCGATGCCCATCTCTTCAAGATCCCGTAGTACCTCTTTTGCTATTGTTAGGGACCCAACAAATTTCTGACTCAAGGCATCAGCTACCACATTTCCTTTACCCGACGTGTAGGAGATTGTCAAGTCATAATCCTTGATTAATTCTAACCATCGCCGCTGCCTCAAATTCAATTCTTTCTGTGTGAATATGTATTTCAGGCTTTTGTGATCCGTGAAGATCTCGCAGGACACACCATAGAGATAGTGTCGCCATAATTTCAACGCGAACATAATCGCCGCCAGTTCCAAATCATGTGTTGGGTAATTCTTCTCATGCTATTTGAGTTGTCTCGAAGCATAAGATATTGTCTTCCCATGTTGCATAAGAACACATCCCAAACCAAGTCCCGACGCGTTACTGTAGATCTGAAATCCCTCAGAGCCCTCTGGGAGTGCTAAAATTGGAGCCGTAATGAGCCGCTGCTTGAGTTCTTGGAAACTACTCTCACAGTCGTCGGTCCACTTAAATACGACTCCCTTCTGGGTTAGACGAGTCAAAGGCGACGCAATTCTCGAAAAGTCTTTCACAAATCTACGGAAGTACCCGGCTAAACCTAGGAAACTCCGTATTTTACTAGCTGATGTAGGCTGCTTCCAGTCCACAACTGCCTCAATCTTCTTTGGGTCAACGGCAACACCTTCTGCCGAAACAACATGTCCTAGGAACGACACGCCGTTCATCCAAAACTCGCA
The DNA here is from genome assembly GCA_029216955.1 of Iris pallida. NCBI lineage: Eukaryota > Viridiplantae > Streptophyta > Magnoliopsida > Asparagales > Iridaceae > Iris > Iris pallida. The sequence goes on from JANAVB010012494.1 coordinate 94,334, forward strand.
CTTACTTAGCTTTACATAGAGCTGGTTGTCCCGCAGCGTCTGAAGTACTTCTCTCAAGTGCTCGACATGAGTCTCCCTATCCTTTGAGTAGATCAAGATGTCATCGATGAACACAACAACAAACTTGTCTAAGAATGGTCGAAACACTCTATTTATTAAATCCATGAAGGCTGCTGGAGCATTAGTCAAGCCGAATGGCATGACCAAAAACTCATAGTGTCCGTATCTCGTACGAAATGCTGACTTAGGAACATCTTCGGGTCTGATCTTCAACTGATGGTATCCTGAACGAAGATCGATTTTTGAAAACACGGTCGCCCCTTGTAGCTGATCGAACAGATCATCTATTCTGGGCAAGGGATACATGTTACGGATGGTTGCCTTGTTTAGTTCTCTGTAATCGATGCACAGCCCCATTGTCCCATCCTTCTTCTTTACAAACAGCACTGGAGCTCCCCATGGAGATACACTTGGGCGAATGTATCCTCGGTCTAGTAATTCTTTTAGTTGTACCTTTAGTTCCTTCAATTCTGCCGGAGCCATCCTGTACGACGCTTTTGATATCGGACGAGTATTCGGAAATATATCAATTGTGAATTCAATTTCTCTATCCGGCGGCATCCCAGGTATCTCGTCCAGAAACACATCGGGGAACTCTGCCACAATTTCGGTCTGATTCGAATCTACACCCTTCATTTGAGTATCAAAAACAGAAGCAAGGAACCCTTCACACCCTGAGTACAACATGTGCCTTGCTGTAACTGCCGATATTATCATAGGTCCTTGGAACGCCGAGCCGCACGAGTAAGAGAACTCTGTTTCTCCGGTTAGGCGAAACACAACTCTCTTATCCGCATAGTCAATTGTTGCATGACAGGCGCTGAGCCAGTCCATTCCCAAGATGATATCGTACTCTTTGATGTTGAGTACAATTACATCCAGAGATAAAGTTTTGCCTTCAATTTTAATGTAGCCGTCCCTACAAATCAAAGTTGCAGGCATATCTACTTCCGAAGGAGTTTCGACACACAAAGCTGTCTTTAACTGAGTCATACAAAATTTATTTTCCATTATAAAATCAGAAGGGATAAAGCAATGAGTAGCGCCAGAATCAAAAAGTACTCTTGCAGGTGTGTCTTTATATAGCAACGTACCTGTTATAACATTCTCCGCGGTCTGGGCCTCTGCCTGAGTCAAGGCATAAACCCTTGCTTGCCCACCTTATTGATTCGGTGCATTCCCAACTGGAGCTGGTAAGGCTGGTGGCGCTTCGCCACGATGCTGGTTGTTATAGTGGCCCCGGTTGTGGTTGTTGTTATGCCCATGATACTGATTATTGTTATGCCCACGAGGAGGATACTGATTCCCTCCTCTATTTCTGCAGTCAGCTTCCTTATGGCCTTGTTCGCCACATTTGAAACACTTCACCCGACAATCCTCAGATCGATGTCCCCAACGGTTGCATGATTTACAACGTTCTGTATGTTGAGGCCCCCTATTGTCTCCAATATTGTGACGCTTAGGTGCGTCGTTCCTGCTAGCAGACCAAGGTCATTTCTGATTATTGAGTCCTTGGTTGCTCTTCATTGTCTCACGACTAGCCGGCTTATGAAATCTCTCCATCTCGAGAGCTGTCTCGTATGCCTCCCGATAAGACGTACATTTTCGAGTTAGCACATCCCGCTCTAGGCCCTCATTCAAGCCTTGCACAAATCTTCCTCGCTTGGCATCGTCATTCGGTACCATGTACCCAGCGAATGCGACTCTCTTCAAAAACTCTGTCTCGTAGTCATGCACTGACATACTGTCTTGTCGAAGTACAATAAACTCATTCTCTTTTTGTTGTCGGACAGCGGGTGGAATGAATTGAGTGATGAAAGCCTCCTTGAAGGCCTCCCAAGACATCTTTATATCCTGACTATTTTCGCAAAGTGCCTGTCTCTGCGAAATCCACCACTCCTGGGCCTTGAGACGAAGTTGTACAGCAGTACACTCCACTCTCTTACTGCTTTGAATCTCTAACATTCGAAAGTAGCCCTCCAGTGTGTTCAAGAAGCCCATCACCTCATCTGGCTCCTCTTTCCCATTAAACTCAGGCGGGTCGCAACTTTTAAATTCAGAGAACTTGAAGCTCGTCCTCTTCCGTATCGGCGTCTCAGATTTATCTGCCGGCACCTCCACGGTCTCGGTTGCTGCGGCCTTTGCAGAAACATTAGAATCGGTCGACAGCTTGGTGACAATCTGAGTTAGACTATCCACTTGTTTTTGTTGAGCATCTAGCTGCTCCTGAAACTGATACTGCAGTTGCTCTTGAAGCGCGCGATGTTGAGCTTCGCTCTGCTTCCTCTGGGCCTCCATTTGCTTAATCAGTTTCTCAATCGGGTCCGACGATGAATTTGTCTTTGAGCTATCATCCTTGGTCATTCTATAACAAAGAAATAATTCCATTAGCACTCATAAAATATTTATGGGCTTATTGTATGGAACATTATTTCATGCCAGCGCTATCGATACCATCAATCGAGAAAATTTGCATCAAGACTTCCTTTTTGGAACATTTATTTTTGAAATCCGAGGAAATGAAACCGAGCTCTAATACCAACTTGTCACGCCCCGATTCGGGGAATCGCTCGCTTTGATTCGATTCACGCCGAATCGATCGTCCTCGCTAAGACGTGATGCCGTACAAGTCTGGAGTTGCACTTGTACAAGGCTAGAACATGCACCTTTATATCAATTCATCACATTTGAAAAATAAGCCACAGTTGCGGAAACATTGAGTAAACGGAATAGGAAGAAAATATTCATTTTATTGATGATTGTAGTCAGAATACAACTTTTTTCGATAATATTTGAAATGCTTTTTCGGCTACATTGATTCATGAAAATAAGTACAACTGATAGGCTGCCATGAAATAATTTCCCGTTCCATACATCATGCCCCTTTAGTACTTTGAAATATAAGCAACTATCTTTGAAATCTCCGTAATACTTTGTGCGTCTTTAGGGAAAAACAACTTGAAAGGAAACAGCAGTTCAGAAAGCTTTAATTGCGATGTGCGCCCGAGCCTTCTCCAGTACCTGTGGAGGAGGGGTCAGCACATTATAACAATGCGCTGGTGAGCCCCTTGGCCCACTCAGCTAAACCGACATTTTATTAATGACAAGCATTTTAAAGATATGAACTTATAAGGGACAGGCAATATTTAGAGTAAAGCACAATTCAAATAACATGGTAGTTCATAAAACCATGTTTACTTTACCATTGGCTGAATCCAGCTTTCCTACATAAGATACAGGATAATAGTAATATACTTACCGCCCCTGCATAAGACATTGATTAGCATACATTCCCACGATGTGACCACTGGTGTTGTTAAACCATATGGACTTTTTTCATTCATTCATTTGCATTTGGGACTTCAAGATAATGAGATGACAGCACAGTAGGGAGCTAGCCTCTATGATGCCTCGCATTACTCATGTTTCCCCAAAGCACTTCATTATTTCCTCCTAGGCCGAATCGGTACAGGCGCCCCTGTACCGTTCGAGGAAATTATTGCTCAATCCTTGTATACAAGTTGTCCATGGTCAGGCAAATGTGTGTCCGACTCGATATACACAGTGTGCATAGAATATTTGAAGTAATAGGCAATATGATCATTCTTAGCATTTTATAACCATCATTCTAGGCATCAATTCAATCATTTCCATGTTCAGTTCATTGCAGTGTAATCAATTCATTTCAATGTTCTATCTCTAGCATCTTAGTGGTATTGACTTGTGGCATTAGCATCTTGGTATCGATCAACGGATGTTGTAAGACAATTATTTAGTTGGCATGAAGGAATAGCGAGAGGGACAATACCACCACAGAGATCCACACTCACCAATTTAGAGAATCGTCGAGAGAGAGAGAAACACTTGCACGCTTAGCCTTCCGTCACGCGTCAGTCTGCATTGGCACCAAAAGATTGATTAATAATCCGTCTCGTTGTGTTCTCTTCTCTCAGAATTCTCAAGAATGAATGCTATGCAAATCGATGAAAACGGGCAAGAATCAAATCATCGAAAATTATTCAGAAAAGCATCCATCAAAACCAAGCAGCAAAACCAGCAGCAAAACATCCAGAGAAAACTCTTGGACGCATTTCAAGAGAAACCGATCCATTAATTGGAAAGGTTCTTATGCACTTGTTCGTGATCGATTCGATGACGACGGTAAGTTTCCCCAATACTCGATTCCGACCGAGTTAGACAAGCCACTATCCTTATATAGTGAACCGCTAGGAGCGGGATACTACAAAAGTGATACGTATATGAATCATGATAAGGCATATCAAGACTGTAAACGAATGTACGAGCAAGAGAACAGTGTATATCGTGTACAAGAATCAGGAAAACTACTATCTATATGAGTTAGCACTAGTTTCAACATGTGATCGGCTTAGGAACATGATATAAGATTTGGCCTGGTTAATCATACGTGCGGTATGATTAACACTGTTCATGGTTCAAGACTTGATACAAGGAGGTTATTGATCACATATCTATGCTAACATCCCCACCCCTGACCAGTATAGTGGATCCAACCATGACACGTTATGACACGAGATTCTTTGAGAAAGTAGCTAGCCTTCGCAGGAATCGTGTCTATACAGTGCACAAGGAACAAGGACAATGCTAGCACTAGATATACCAAGGAATACAAGGAATAACATCTCATGACAGGATCCAAACAAATACCAATCCGTGTGAATAATGTGTCAAGAGAACAAGGCTATTTGCACTAAATACAAGAAACATAGACGATATCATAAAACAAAATATTATCAGAGAATGTACTCGCGTAAGATCCGGTAGAAAATGTCGACAATAAATCGAGACTCAGAGTAAAGTCACAGACCTAAAGATGAGATATACATGAGTTAAATTGGGTTTAACAGTGTTAGGCATGATTTTCTAGTGTATGCTATGTAATCTAGGTCAAACTCAGTCAAACTAGGTTAAACTAAGTCAAACTGAGTCAAACTAAGTCAAACTAGGTCAAACTAAGTCAAACTAAGTCAAACTAGGTCAATCTAGGTCAAAAGTTGACCTACAGTTGACTTTTGTTTAACTGGTCAACTCTGGTCAACTTCTAATCAATCTAGGTCAAACTAGGTCGATGGTTGACCTATAATTGTCTTTTGATCAACTGGTCAACTCCTAGTCCATTCTAGGTCGGATATTGACTCTACGTTGACTTTTAATCAAAATAGTCAACCTTTGTAAAACTAGGCCAAGTATGCTATTTCTAACCATTACCTACCAAGATATCCGAATCCTGACCATTACCTACCAAGATATTCCAATCCTAACCATTACCTACCAAGATATCCTAATCCTGACCATTACCTACCAAGATATCCCAATCCTAACCATTACCTACCAAGATATCCCAATACATTAGATACTAGGTAATACCCTTACCTTAGTAGTATTCTACCTTAGGCTTGGTAACAATACCTTTGTCTCCAATACCAATACCTTAATACCCAATATCAACCTTAGATATCTAGTATCTATCTATATACCCTAAGCTACTAGATAATCAATACCTTACATTTATACCTTAGTTCCTAGGTAACCCATTTACCTTGTTGGTAAATCCAATACCTTGAGGTAAAAGGTAAAACTAAAGATATCCTAAGATACCACTATAGGTATCTCAAGATACCACTATCTATATCCTAAAATACTAATCCTAGTATCCAAGGATACTTCTATATAGGATACTAACTATCTATACTATCTCTAGACTCTAACATCCTACTAGAAACTCTAACACATAAATATATCTAACTCTAACTCATCTAACTACTAACATAGACTAAAATACAAGATACTAACTAACTAACCATCTAATCTTCTAACTATAACATATCATATACTAACTAACTAACTCTAACATATAAACTAACTTATCTAACCATCTAACTCAATATCCTACCAATACCTTACCCTTAGACTATAGGTAATCCCAATTACCTTGTCAATACCTTAGACATTAACTTAGCCTACTAATTTACCCTAGCTAAGATACTCATTTGTATCTTAGGATACCCACTCATCTATATCCTAAGATACTAACCTAGATACTAGATACTAGTAAGATACTAACCTATATCTTACCCCAAGATACCAACTTACCTTATCCTAAGATATCTAATACTCTTAACATCTAGTATCCAAATCTCCAAGATACCAACTCATCTAGTATCCTAACTCAAGACACTAATATATACCACTACTAACTAGGACACCTTAAGATACTAACTTATAGGACACTAACATATACATCTAACTAACTAACACTAAGTCACTACATACACACACACTCAAACATAAAGGGGCTGCTGCTGCTTACTGCTTCTGCAAGCTGCTGCTGCTGCTGCTTCTGTAAGCTGCTGCTGCTGCTTATTGGCAGCACAATTCTCCGCCATCTTCTCTCCTCTTTTCACTCACTCCCTTCTAATTCCCTCTAACTCTTTCACTCACAACACACACAAACAAGCACACTCTCTCTCAAACACTCTTCCCTTTCCATAAACACACATACAATAAAAACACTCTCTTCTATCACTCACTTCTCACAAGCACATACACACTCTCACATATATATACACACGCAATTAATCTCATCTCTTCCCTCTCCTCACACACACACTAATACTAAACCACAACACAACCAAGCCACTTACAAACACACACACAACTCACAACTCCCCTCAAGCACACTCACACACATGCACTTCTCCCCTCTCCTCAAACACACACAATACATATATATAAACTTCTAACATAACAAACCACAACCACACTTTAACATAAAATATATATATATATATATATATATATATATATATATATATATATATATATATATATATATATTACATATATATATAATATATATTATATATATTATATATATATATATATATATATATATATATATATATATATATATATATATTACATATATATATTACATATATATATATATATATATATATATATATATATATATATATATATATATATATATATATATATATATATAATATATATATATATATATATAGTAAATATATATATATATTACATATATATATATATATATATATATATATATATATATATAGTATCATCCAAATCAGTCCACATATGTAAATATATACCAAATTGGTATCTCTACTTATAAACATGGCTTGTAGGCCAAATATACAAAGATACATACATATGTATCTATATAAAAACTAAATGGGACTTCCTAACCATGGCTAATCTATTCTCTAACATGTATAAAACTAAAATTAGAAGTCTAATAGCCTATTAGGCATAAACACAAACACTTGGTGGGCCACCCTCGGTATTCTCCATGGGTGACACCAAACCACTCCTATTTCCTATTGAGGAATCAAAAGAGCCTCTAAATCAATCCTAAGGGTGGTTCATGCATGGGGGTGGTTCCTATGGATTCAAAAGTAACAAATATGCAAAAGAAATATGAAATAGAGAGGGTTTAAAGGGGGAGAGAGATACCTATTGGGAGTGTTTTTCCAATGAACAACCAAAGGATGCAAATCTGACATGGACTCCCCTCCTTACTCTTGGCTCCACAATCCTTGTAGGCTCATTCTCCTTACAAGAATGAGAGAATTTGGTAGAAGAATGAGTAGATTTGAGGAAGAAAATAAATAGGTTTGCTCTCAAGTTGGAGAAAAATACCAAATAGAAGATGATGGAGGGTACTATAAAAAATGAATGATGGAGGCCTCCTCCCTCTCTTGGCTGCCATGTAAACCCTATTTGGGTTAATAGGAAATGTCCAAGTTGTCCCTAATCGTTCCCCTTTGGTTAATTTAAGCCATACAAGGAATTGGGGTCCAATTGGTCAAAGTTCTAAACTTTAAATGACTAAGTACTTGTCATTGTAGAAGCATAGAAAAGATGGAGTTTATGAGGACCATTATTCCATGCGGCCTAGCAAAACTAAGCTGCAGAAGCAGTGCTCATGAGGACTCCATACGGCCAAGCAAAACTAAGCCGCAGAAGCAGTGCTCATGAAGACTCCATGCGACCAAGCAAAACTAAGCCACAGAAGTAGTGCTCATGAAGACTCCATACGGCTAAGCAAAACTAAGCCACAGAAGCAGTGCCCCTGGAAACCTCATGCGGCTAAGACAACTTAAGACGCAGAATCGAGGATCTCGAAAGCCCCATGCGTCTAAGGGGACTCGAGCCGCAAAGGGAAGGTTCCCATAGATCATATGCGGCCAAGTGAGCCCAACCGCAGAAGCAACGCCCCTAAGCCATAATATGGCCAAAATGAGTCAGACTCTACTTTATGGAAGGGATACATGGCAATTTGACCAAGTCTCAACCACCCAGATGCGCTACAACAAAATCTCAACAACCCTCCACCAGCTGGCAGCACAAGATCGAGTCTTTGTGTGCTATTACAGACACATGGCCACGTGGCCCATTATGCGGCCCAAAATCTGCTATTACAGGAATCACTATAAATAGCAAGGTGCCACACCCTTACAAAAGGTTGGCAATCAAAGGCTGACAAATTTCAACGAGAGCAAAGACTGTGTCCGATAGTCCAAAGAGTAAGGCAGAGTTGCTACACTTTTCCAAGCCTACATCGTCACCACCCAGAATCAAAAAACTAAACAATTGTACTTAGATTATTTCCTAGGGTTTCTTTCTAGGCTTTCTTTTGTACAAGCGAGTTTGCAATCAAGTTCAATTCCTCTGTAATTTTTGTTCTTGATATTTAATGGCAAACACGATGGCGACTCTATTGGTGACTTCCTTCTCATCTGATGAGAAGTTGGTAAAGCAATCTGACGCGTTCAAGATCGGCTCTACGCAGCAAATACTCGTGGTTCGTTTTGACCAACGAGCATTCGAAGAAATGCTCTCTGAAGGGAGCGTCAGCCCGTCGCAGAAGCGAGCCAACCCAAAGAGAACCCGCAGGACGTCGAAGCACAAAACTGTTGCCCCTGACCAGGTTCTCGAAGAAGCTCCTTCTGCGGCCCAAGACGGTGATCAAAGCTCTCCTGCGGCCTTGCTTCCGACCGCAGAGAACCCTACTGTCCCAAATCCAGCAAAGGAAACTACTACGATGTTGAGCTTTTGGGGGCACAAGGGAAATCTATACGGACGAGGAAGAGGCCGCATAAGAGAGATGGACAATCTGTATATGCGGCAGCCAACTATGGATACAGGCAGATGGCCCATGTGTCAGCCAACTCTAGCCGCAAGCAGATGGCCCATGCAGCAGTCAACTCTGACCGCAGGCAGATGGCCCATATGGCAGCCTATCCTGGCCACAAACAGGGTGTCTCATGCGACCCTGTCAGAAGCTCTCTATTCTACCGTCTCTCATACGGGCCCGACCTCATGCGGTTCATTGAGAATGTGGAATATGTCAATCTGGACTATTCTTACTGTGCGTCTTCGGGTGCTAAGCTGAAGAAGTCTAGGGCAGTACGGGCCCAACAAGCCCGGTCAACTGTCCAAGCTGCTGACCGTCAGCGGGCACCATTAACTGTTATACGGGCTCCTGATAGAAAGTTGTACAGAACCACCCGTATCCAGTCCCCCAGGGTTAACGAACAGGGTAGGTCTCAAAAGTCTTCCTACAACGATGAGAGCAAGTACTTTTACTAGCCTCGGATCATGGAGCAAACATGATACGTACGCACCCGTGTGCTCGGAATACCCGAGTCCACAAAATGGATGCAAAGGTAGATCAGTCTGCTATCGACTTGCGAGAGGTGATTACTCATAAACGCAAGAAGAAAGAAGCAACCTTGGCATATGATGAGCCCTTTTCGGGATGTCGTTATACCTAGGTCATTATCAACTGCTGCTGCGATAAGTCGGCAGCACCTGAAGATTGGCAATCCGTGTTCCAACGACTGTACCAGCCAGCACCTGTCCGACAACCACTTGAGGAAAGAAGACAGGCTCTTCCAGCCCGACAATTTCAGCCAGCACTGCAAGGAAACTCTCATCTGGAGGATTGTCGCCGACAGCCACAGGGGGTGTCTACCTAGACACTCGATCCAGAAAGAAGCTTCTAACACCCGGGGGTGCACCCTCGACCTCCCTAGGGGTAGATAAAGTTGGGGGTAGCAGTCCCCTCAATATATAAGACAACTCGGTATTCCAAGAGCATACACAGGGAGTGGCGATCCACTGGAATTATGCAACGGACTTGAACATACCCGAGGATGATCGCCTTCGCCAAAACGATGCATCTTCCTACACAGGGGGTGGCACCCCTTCTGAATTCGAGGAGGAGGACATTTCGACATTCCCTAATGATTTCTCGATACAAGGGTACGACATGGAGAGCACCTCTTCTACGGTCCCTTCTGTCATGACATGTACCCGCTTTTCGGATACGAGCTCATGAGCAAGCCAGCTACGCTTTGAACATAATCCAGCCCGACTCGAATACATAAATGCTGTCAAGGCTAGGGTATGCTACTAAATCATGACAATGCAATCTATATATCAATCCACAAGAGTAATATAAACATGGCTGAATAGCTATGGGTCGTAGTCTGCAGCCCACTAACATAATGTCCGATAAGACTCCAAAGAATATAACAGGAGTCTACAAACTGAATCAATAAATAGGATATCTCATGATAATAAAAGGAAAGCACGAGATGGATAATAAATATAGTATCGATGCCTGAATCTCGTAAGCAATATCGTAATTAGCTGAACCCATAAGTGTCATAATCATCCGTATCCTGCTCTGCTAACTATCTCCTTGTAATTGCTAAACCTGAAGAGATCATCAAGTCCTCAGGGGACATAGTGTTTGCCATAAAAAATCAAAGACAGGTATTACAGAACACTAAAATTGATTGCAAACTCGCTTGTACAAAGAAAAGCCTAGAAAGAAATCCTAGTAAACAATCTAAGTACAATTGTCTAGTTTTGATTCTGGGGGTGACGGTGGAGGCTCGGGAAAGTGCTATCAACTCTGCCTTACTCCGTGGACTATCTGATGCAGTCTCTAGCTCGTGAAGAAATTGCTTTTCTCTTGAAGGTTGCCAGCCTTTTGCAGGGGTGTGGCACCCTGCTATTTATAATACGATATATTTGAGCCGCATAGACGGCTTGCGGCCACGTGGCTGATTAGCACGCAAAGACCCGTTCTTTGGCTGCCATTTGTCGATTTGTTAGGATTTTTTGCAGCAAATCTGGGTAGTTAAGGACTTGGTCAGATTACCATGTGTCCTGTTGCGTATAGTTTTTTAGTCTTCAATCATGTGGGGTCGTATTATACTCATGCTGCTTGGATCATAGTTGCTCTTAGCTGCATGAAGTTTGGAGACATTTGGGGCCGCATAAGCCTGATCCGTATAAGGTTCATGCGGCTTAGATGACACTTTTCTGGCCGCATGGAGGCGTACGAATCCTGCTTTTGGGCGATGTCTCACGTCTTATCTTTCTTATCTAAGTGTCAGAACTGTCATGTTTTGTCAGGACTTGTCAGCTTTATCTGTTGAACTGCTCCTCTTGGCCGCCAATCTTCTTTCTACAGCTGTTTGTCGACGGGCGCATATCTTTGAACATCATGCGGCTTTCCTTCATGCGGACCTGTTTGGCCCAAAGTACTGCGGCAATTTATATTCCGCATGAACCCTATATTTTTATGCTTCTACAATACCCCTTCAAATTTTCAAATTGTAAATTGGAACACTTTGAATAAGAAGCATGGAAATATGTCAAGTCGTAGGGAGTCTTCAATTCGCAGGAAGCTTTTCCAACTGCAGAGAGATCTTGAGTCGCAGGGAGATCCTGAGTCACAGAACAAATCTTGAGTCGCGGGGACACTTCGGACCGCAGAGAGCCTGCCAGCTGTCACTGCTACATTTAATGTTCTTGATTTGATTTCGGATTTGGGTTCTTTTTTTTTGAGATAAAGTTGACGGTTACTAGGGATAAAATCCCCAAGCATCATCATTATCTTTAATGATCTCGAGAATCGAAGCGGCACCCTTTCTGGAAACTCTATAAATATGAGTGATTTTTAAGAGAAAATTTTTTCTTTTACCCTTCTCTTTCATCTTCGTCTTTCTGTCTTCAATGGCTCCCAAAGCTTCCAAGTCGACTACAGCCAAAGAAAAGGGGCTTGCTTCTCCATCAAGAGCGACAGACTCTTTTTCTACTCACTCTGACGTGCACCCTTCCATTAAAGGTAAGGACAGTGGGAAAATGATGGCCATGTCGTATGTTTTATGCGCAGGCCCGTGCTATATCGCTTTCTGTGCAATAAGCTTAGTCGATGCGTGCCCTATCTCAGTTGAACCACATGTATTCTGTATGATAGGGCCGTATAAGCTGAGTCACGTAAGTGCTACATAAATGACCCATGACTGATCTGCATAAATACTGCATAGTTGTGCCGCATAAGTGTCTCCTGATTGAGCCGCATGGGTGTTTCATATCTCGAGCCGTAGGAGCACTTTGAATCCAAGCCGCATAAGTACCTCATTACTGAGTCGCATGAACACTTTGTACTGAGCCGCATAAGTGTCTCATGACTGAGCCGCATGAGCACCTTTTTCGATTGAGCGGCCTAAGTGTCCCCCGACTGTGCCGCATGAGCATATGACCTAACTGTATGCGTCTCATGTCGTAGAGGTCTTGTTTTGGCTAGGTTGAAAGGATAAACTTCTAACTTTTACTTCTTCTCTGTCTTTTGCAGTGAACTTGCCCTTAGCTCTCTCGGGGGAACTCTTGATAGGATATGCTCAATCTGTGTTGGGTGTAAGATTTGACCAAATAGTCGAACATGTGTCGACTTAGATTATCCAAAATCAGCTTAAAGACAGGTTAAGGGAGATCAGGAACCAATTATTTTTTTACTTACTCAGTATGATAAATTTCGAGAAGTTATGGGGCATTCATCTGAAGCCTTCCTTCTTGTTCGGAGATACTATAGTTGTCTCGAATCCTCGTGCCCTAGAGATTTTTGAGAACTGGGATTTTTTTTCCAATGAGCTATCGATTTATCTTCCTCAGATGGAACGCCACTTCTCTCTGTCAAGTTTCAATATGGTGCCTATCGAAAAGAGAATGGCGAACCCCATTACTCAGGACCGACAAGCCATCTTTGTAGGCAACATCCATTATAATAGACGAGTGCGGTCAGCGGTTGCGACCAGGGAGTCGGTCAGTTGTTCCGGTCGGGCTAGCCCCTGGTAGTTTTATAAACGACCTGAGGCCCAATAATCGACTCTCTGAGGCCGACACCTTCCTGAACCAAATTGCCCGTAAAGGATCATATCCCACGGGTAGACTGTCGCTGCAGAATTAGATGTATCGTTCCCCTCCATGGGTCAACTTGACGCTCTGGATCCTGTCGACTTATGGGGATATTTTACAGTGGCTCGGCCTCTACTATGCCATAAGGGGCACTTGCTATGGCCTCCTATGAACGCAAAGCTGTTCATAGTGGTCCTCGAGATGTACAATTGTCGTATGGGGTCGTTTTATACACCTGCTGGGGAGATGGGGTTCGTCCTTTACGAGATGCATGATGTCTCCAAGATTCTCTGGGGGGATGAAGTTTATAAGGAGTATACTCCCACGAATGAGGAGTTAGAGGAATTAGAGCGATGGTTTCCCAGGTTCCTTGCTGTTTACCGGGAGGTGTTATGTCATCATAGCACTTGTCAACAAATGTCAAAGAAGAAGGATGAAAGTTCTGAGGGGACCCTTTCTCATACTAAGGCCTGGGTCAGTTACTTGTTCGACCTTGGCGTCTCGGGCCGGGTTGTTCCTCGGAGCCCCCAGACTCATGCGGGATTGGACGTTCAAGTGCAAAGCGCTAACTCTGGTGACAGATTCGGAAGCCAGTCCGACACATTTTGCTTCTTCTATCAAGATTCCCAACCCTTGTCCCATAAAGCATCTTGGTTGGATTTCTGATGATATGGCTGAGGATTTGTGTGGTCTCGGGGGGTGCTGGTTCGATTGAGAGAATCAGCCGCAACCTGATCCTCCCTGCTGTCAAGTTAGTTTTCGGAGGCAGGCTAGCTCTACTCCCAGCCATGGTGTACAACATCCATCGGGGTCTTCGTATCTTTACGGCTAGAACCATAGCTCGTGATGTTACGAAGAATTTCTACCGAATTGAGCTACCCTATCATTATCTGATGGGGTGGCTGTTAATGCACTGCCCTTCTCTGATGTGACCTGGCCCTGAGAGGAACGCGACGATTCACGATGCATTCATTTATCAATATCATGATATGCCTTGGACCTGTTTGACTATGTCCGATTACCGTGTTATGCTCATACGGATGGACAGACATTCCTTCTTTGTGTCGATCCCGTCTTTCATGATGAGGAAATGAGATGTCTTCATCTCGATGGCAGTATCACGCCCCAGATTTTATCTGAAAAGATGTTCCGCTGGTTGCAGAATATCTGTCCTGCGCATCTGGTATACCGCAACCGTAACGTTGCCTTCTTGGAACCTTATTTGCCCAGCCGGTACTTTAGATAATTTGGGTATTGTTAATTATTTTTAGACAACCCGAGTCCCTGCTTAGGTTATGAGGGCAGCGTCCTAGATGGTATTCGAGCCTGGCATTAACAGTGCTATCTGTACCCAGACCATCTTCTCTCTTCCTGATACCAGGGATGTAGTGTGCATCTCGTACATGGCAGCCCTCTACCACGTCTCCGTGAATGGGCCTCCCTACAATTTTGATGCGAGTACAAGTTTATAACCGGTACTAGGCTGGCGAAAAAGCCTGAGGGGTCCAAAAAGAGGAACAGGGCAGGGAAGACGAAGGCCGTTGCAATCTCTGATTCCGATTCTACTGATACAAAAGAGGAGGATGAGTACGACGATATGTTGCTCCTGCGAATACTATGGTGTGCGTCTGCCTTCCCCTGTGCCGAGTCCTTCGCCTAAGCAAAGTAAGTGCGGACCCTCTGTTGCTAACTGGCCTCGTTCTCAAAAATGGGTTGCATTTAAGAATCGAGGTTCTGACCTTGTGGGAGAGGGCAGTGATACCGAATCCCTTCCGGAGGTAAGTTTATTCCGGCCGACTACCATGTTACTTCTTGTATTTTATCTTATTGTTTCTCTCTCTTCCTTTCGTGGAGACTTTTGAAGACATAAACCCTCCGGAGCCCGGGGTTGCGTTCGAGACTTCTCCAGTTATGAGCACCCTGGTTGAAGAAGGCGCCAGTTTTACAGAATCAAATATCGAGGCTGTAGGGTCATGATTGGTCGTAACCGATCCAGTTTCACCTCCTTTTGGATTGACCAGGCTGGAGTGACAGATGTTGGTGATTCGGATGTTGCTGTAGAGGGGGATACGGAGGTAGTGGAAAGAATCATGACTGTCCAGAGCGAGTCGCGGACTCCTCCGCCCTTCCCTGGTAAGCTATGTCATATTCTTACCGATGTGGAGGTTTATTCGCTCCTTCTTCATATCCTTCGAGTCAAGCTGATTATTGGTTGTTCTGGACCTAAAGGCCCTGCCTCTCCACTAACGATAGTTGATATGATCATGAAAGTGGGGATAGCGGACGACGTCGGGACAGACCTCCTGTCGAAGAGAAGAAATGGCCCTCCCCTCCTTCAAATCAAAAAGAACCCGACTGAGCTGAGTTCAAAGCCCTTATACCATCAACGGGAGGCGGTGGTTCCTATACCAACATCGGTGGGTGCTGGGTTGGTTGAAGCTTCCTCTTCTCCGGAGACTGAACTTGCCACTCTGTCTAGTCTTCAGCTTTTTCGGGTTGCGAAAGAAGAGATTACTGCTGTACGGGAGTCTCATTGCTCAGAATTTATTTCCCTTTCGACAGGATCAAGCTCAAGTGTTCCTCCTTTCCGGATGCCTTCGACTTCCTTATATGCTACCTTCGACGCCGTCCTCTTTGGAGAATTTGGACGAATCGTCAAGGGACATAGTCGAGAGCTTTTATCGTCACTTAAAATGGAGGGTCGAAGCTGCTTTAAGGAGGGGGACTTCATTAGCCGTCGTCCACCACTGCGTCTAAGACCAGATTGCCCTACTGAAGATGCTCCGGGTGGAGAAGGGGTGGCCGTCCTTCTGGAGCACAAGCTGGCAGAGGCTAATCAGTGCCTAATCCAGTTGCAGAAACTACAGCAAGTCATGTCTCTGCCTGGTAGAGTAGGAGCATGCTTTCCTTGTGTCAGCCGTAGAAAAGGTAAAGGCTGTTCAAGAGACGAAGACCTTGGAGAAGGACCTCCAGAAGCTGTCCCTTATAGTTGAAGCTGAGCCGGGAGGGGAGATTTACTTGACTCGTGAGGAGACCATCACTCGTGCTGTGGCCGAAACTAACGAGTAGATTCCAGCTCCAGACTAGGCAAATCTCTTGGTGACTGAGCTTCAAGCCACTCGTCAGGAGAGTGATAAGATCTGGAAGGAGACTGACGAAGTCACCGAGCCTCAGCTGCTTTACGGGAGCACTGAAGAAATTGAAAGAAAATTGGCAGGCTCATGCGCATCTGGAGGCCACGAGAGGTTATCCAGGAAGCTGAACGCTAAGTCAAACTGAGAATTGAGCGCTCAACTGCACAGCGGGAGGGCATCCTTAGCAAGTTGTGTGTTGCTGATGAGTAGCGGACTTTCCTCTCTTTTTTCTCTTTTTTTTGATAGGGCAAAATACATTCACTCCGCTCTGATGAGCTTGTAGTGGCATTTTGATGAAGAATATCCCCTGGGAGGAATTTTTGTGGACCTATTGCCCTTTGGTGCATTTTTGAAAATGTGTGCAAATAGATTTGAAAGATATTTTGTGGACCTACTACTCTTTGATACACCGATGGTGTGAGTAAATTAGGATAATTTTTGGGGACTTACCATTTTTGTGTACTGGCGATGCGAGTACTGATAACAAGTTGAGAGAAGACCGCCATATTTGCTCAGATGTAATACGGACGTGGTAAATATGAGTCAAAACAATGCCTCCCTACTAAGAGGTAATGAGGACATGGTAGGGGTAGGCATAATAGGAGTAACAGAACAACTCAGATGTGCTATCAACGTGGAGGTTTTATGCATTGGGTGATTTGTTTGTGATGGATAGGAAAACAACTCAGAGGTAATATGGATGTGGTTGTTTTTCTCGGGGGAATTTTGTGGACCTATTACCCTTTTTGTGCACTGATGGTGCGAGCAGTAGATTAGGATAAGTTTTATGGACCTATTACCCTTCTGCGTACTGGTGGTACGGGTAATAGATTTTGAAACGAAACCCAACAGGGGTGATATGGGCGTGATATATGGTAGGCGAAACATCAAAGCGAAAGTTCAGAGGTATCAATATACATGACTTGTCACTTGTAGAGATACAATACGAGTCCCTCGGAGGGAGGAAGAACAAGTGTAAGTTCAGGGTGGGTACCTGATGTACATAACTCAATACTCTAGGTAGTATTTTTTTCTTTTTATCGGCAGCCTCTTATTGATGAGATAAGGAACTCTGTCCATGGGGATTACATATCAGGAGAAGGTACCATCCGTCTGTGCCACTAGGTATCGCGCAATTTCTACGTTCTCTTCGGCTACCCCCCTACAATCCTAAAGGTTACGATGCCGTCTTGGGCAACTAGACCACAAAGGGTCGAACTTGAAATATTGGCTTGCTTGAGTATGTCGAATAGACATTAGTTGTCGGCTCGTCTTGGGAAGACGGGTGATAATTAGCTCGATAAGGGTTTCTGTGTCTTCCGATGGTCTTCGGATGGATTTTGGTAATTGGATCACCATCGGCCCTATGATGGGCTTTGGCTCTTGAATTTGGGAGTTGGCTGACCATTGGTTCCGACTGCATAGCTTGAACGAGAGAGAACCAGGCACCTCTCATGCAAGGTTGCGACAAGGGGTGCTGCTTTGCCTGATTTACGAGTCGAAGGTGAATTATCAAGGGTTCCTCTGGCCCTGTGATGGTCTCCAGTTTGTTAATGATGTACTTCTTGATTCTTCATATAACAAGCCTCTGAAGAATAATAAGACTCAATCCCTTTGAAGGGATCGATATCGACGAATTCGGTCCTCACAAAGCCGTGTCTATTGACATACTTGTAGCACTGGTGGAGGGTGGATGGCATGCTCATATAGTCATGTATCCACTAACGCCCCAAGAGGATATTGTAAGGTGTGTATACCTCTATGACGTAGTAGGTAACCTCCGTCTTCAAATCACTAATCGGCTCTTCAACCGGATCTTCCCTAGGGGATAGCTCCTCTCCGAGTTAAA
Source organism: Iris pallida (assembly GCA_029216955.1). NCBI lineage: Eukaryota > Viridiplantae > Streptophyta > Magnoliopsida > Asparagales > Iridaceae > Iris > Iris pallida. The sequence continues at coordinate 112,667 of JANAVB010012494.1, forward strand.
ACCGCTAATGGCAGTGTTGGTTACCGCTAGCCGATGCATAGGGATGCCAAGAAGTTGGAGCAGGCTTTTCGGGATGATGCTTATTGACGAGCAAGGGTCGATATGTATCTCCACCTTGATGTCGCCTATGTATCCAGTGTAGTATAGGGGGCGATCATGCAAATTAGACTTGATCAACATGTTCTGAGGAGTAAATATGATGTTGGGCATTGTGTCTGTACTACCGCCGCCCTGTAGATCTGTTGGCAGGTCTTCCCCTGGAGGCTTGACCTGAGTAATTAGGCATTCGTATTCTGGAGTGCTTCGCTTAATGCAACACGAAGATCCTTGGAGAGTCTTAGGAGCTCATATAGTGACAACTTTGCTGGCGTATTAGCCAATTGTGCTAATATATCAAAGTTGTAAGGTTTCTCCAGTCCCTGAGGTACATCATTGCGGAGTGGCCTATCGAAGCGGGTTTCTTGTCTTGGATTTGTCCGCCAGTGGAGGCTGAGATAGCCTTGGATATCAGAGGGAGGCAACGTTGCCAGCTGAGGATCTTCGGCTGGATTATCCCGTGCGGGCTGGACTTGTGCTCCAGACCGGGTAATAACATCTGCAACTTCTTCAGCTTCGGCTGAAATTGTGTGGCAGGCTCTAGACTTCCTGTCCTTCTTTTTGTTGGTAGGAGATGACACCCCCTGGATAACTTCGGGCCCAAGTTTGGATGCACCCACATGATCTGTCCTCGCAATGTGGTGGGAGGTACCAATCCAGTGTTGGCTGGATGGGTGCAAGATTAGTAACCTCCATCATTGCCCGAGGAACAGGTATGACCCCGTCTGAAGTGCTTGTCGGAGGAAAGTCGCCGAACTGAATAGATACCATGTTTGCCGCCACGGTAACCTCTTCAAAGTCTATCGACGAGCTTTGGAGTCGATAAGACTCTGAATGTACCGTTTCAATTGGAAACAATCATGAGTGGCATGATGGACATAGCGGTGGAAGTGACAATACTTTGGGTCCTCCATTTCTGCTGCTCAGGGCTCGTACCTTGGTGGAGGAGGGAGCTGGATCCTACCACCTTGTAAGAGCATATCTAGATGGTTTGACATGACTATCTTCAAATGAGTAATTGACCTTGGGCTACGGACCTTCTGCTTGTTTTTTGTTCAGGCTTCTGAGTCGCATAAGTGACCATGGCCTGTTTTCCCTCCCGGTTAGTGGTGGCACCACTGTTGCTGTTACTAGAGGTGGACCTAGGACGTCTGCCCTATCTTCGCCATCTGGGATGTGTAATCCCAATTGGCGGCCTTCTTCAATTTTGCCTCTGCGTTGGTAGCACTTATGATGAAGGTTGTCCAATCCCTAAACTGATCATCGCCCATCCAGAGGCTAATAGCGGAGAGCAACTTTTTTGGCAGATTTCAATCTAGGAGCTCTCGGGATTGCCTTGGGGCAATCTCGTTGCGGTTTAGCAGAACCGCTTGATGTAGTTCCTCGTTAGCTCCCTCTCTCCCTGAACGATGTCCATGAGAGACGACATCGTTACGTCATGCCCTACCTCATAAAATATTTCCAGGAACATGTGTTTGAAGCCGTCAAAAGAGTGAATGCAGTTGTCGGAAAGGTTGCGGTACCAGTCGAACGCGATCCCCTCCAATGCTCCGATGAATAATTGCGTGAGGATGGCGTCACTATACGGCAAAGTGGTCGATTGTGACTTCAAAGTAAGTCATGTACCGACTAGCAGAGGTCTTTCCATCTTAAGAATCGATATGGAACGACTTGTACCGTGGTGGAAAAGGTACGTCTCTCTATGCAACAGGATATGGCTGCCGTATTCTGAGATCCCAAGAGGAGTCTCGGGCATTGAACATCGCTCGAAGCTCCTGGACTTCCCTCCTTGCCTCCTTGGCTACATCTGTAGCTGAAAGGAATGCTGCTAAGGGATCGTTGCCCAAAGAATGGGCGGTCGTGTTGGAGTCTGCGTTGACTACGGATCCCAAGCTTGTTTGCCCAGGCGTCCTTGCTGGTTGAGCTGGTAATGTGGCTTTGATCTCGTCCACGGACTTGACCAAGGACAGGAGCATGGCTTCCAGCACTCTAGCCGTTATTGGTTAGAAGGTGCTTCATGATCGTCAGTCATAAAGACTGTTCTCACGTGGGTAGAGATAGAGGGGATTGTGGCAAAGGTACTCTTGTACCATACCCTTGTATAGAGAAATCGTCAGGAAATGTCAGAATATCATCTTCCTCTGACTCGGAGGGGTGCTAACCCCTGTGCAGGAAGCCGCATCGTGGTGAGGGTGGTGGCCCTAAGGAAATCTGATTCTGTTACAGAGTTTTGGGGGATCTCTACCCCCTGTGTGTGCTCTTGGTACACCGGGTTGTCGCACATTGAGGAGACTGCTACCCCAGCTTCATCTACTCTCAAGGAGGTCAAAGGTGCCCCCCGGGTGCCGGAAGCTTCTTTGGATCGAGTGCCTAAATAGACACCCCCTGTGGTTGATGGAAACCCCCAAATGCGGGTCTTCTTGCAATATTGGCCGAGATGGCCGGGTGGAAGAGCCTGTCTTCTTTTCTCCCTTGCCAGGAGAAACTTTTAGTGTGAATTACAGGAGGCGAAAGGAAACTCCTCGTCCCCTGGAATTTGGACAATTGCTGGCTGCTGTAGTCGCTGGAAAACTGACTGCCTATCTTCAGATGCTGCTGATTTGTCACAGCAGTAATTGATGATGACTTGGGTGCAACGACGCCCCGAGAAGGACTCAGTGCATGCCGACGCAGCCATCTTGAGTTTGTTAGTAATCACGTCACGTAAGTCGGTATGAAGCTTCTCTACCTTTGTACCCAACTTGTGAACTCGGGAATCCTGAGCGCACGGGTGCTTAGGCATCATGTTTGCTCCTGATCCGTGGCTAGTAAAAGCACTTGCTCTGGATCTTTAGAGGAGACTTTAAAGACCCACCATGTCAGTTAGCCGTGGAGGACTGGACGCGTGTGGTTCTGTATAATTTTTCGTCAGGAGCCCGTGTAACAGTCAACGGGGCCCACAGACAGTCAGCAACTTGGACAGTTGACTGGGCTGGTTGGGCCCGCACTGCACTAGACTTTTTTGACTTAGCACCCGAAGACACATAGTAAAAGGAGTCCAGATTGATACATCCTGCATCTTTAGTGAGCCACATGGCGTCGGGCCCGCATGAGAGGCGGTCGAACACAGAGCTTCTGACAGGGCCGCATGAGACGTCCTGTTTAAAGCCAGGATTGTTCGTCGCATGGACCATCTTCTTGCGGCTAGAGCTGGCTCCGCATGGATCATCTTCATGTGGCTAGAGTTGGCTGCCGCATGAGTTGGCTGCCTGCGGCCAGAGTTGGCTGCCACATGGACAGACTTTCGATCTCCTCTATGCGGCTCCTTCTTCGTCCGTATGGATTTCCCTTGTGCCTCCAAAAACTTAGTATCGTATTGTTTTTCTCTGCTGGATTTGGGGACAGTGGGGTCCTCCGCGGTCGGAAACAAAACCGCAGAAGAGTTCTGGTCACCGTCTTGGGTTGCAGAAGGAGCTTCTTTGAGAAATTGGTCGGGGGCAACAGTTTTGTACACCGACGCCTTGCGAGTCCTCTTTAGGTTGGCTCGCTTCTGAGATGGGCTGGCGCTCCCTTCATAGAGCAATTCTTCGAAGGCTTGTTGGTCAAAATGAACCACAAGAATTTGCTATATAGAGCCAAGCTTGGACGAGTCAGATTGCATCACCAACTTCTCATCGGAAGAGAAGGATGTCCCCCAGAGTCGACATCGTGTTTGCCATAAAAAATCAAAGACAGGTATTACAGAACACTGAAATTGATTGCAAACTCACTTGTACAAAGGAAAGCCTAGAAAGAAATCCTAGAAAATAATCTAAGTACAATTATTTAGTTTTGATTATGGGGGTGACGGTGGAGGCTCAGGAATGTGCTATCAACTCTGTCTTCTCCGTCGACTATCTGATGCAGTCCCTAGCTCGTGAAGAAATTGCTTTTCACTTGAAGGTTGCCAGCCTTTTGTAGGAATGTGGTACCCTACTATTTATAATATGATGTATTTTGAGCCACATAAACGGCTTGTGGCCACGTGGCTGATTAGCACGTGAAGACCCGTTATTTGGCTGCCATTTGTCGATTTGTTAGGATTTTGTTGCAGCAAATCTAGGTAGTTAAGGACTTGGTCAGATTGCCACGTGTCCTGTTGCGTATATTTTTCTCAGTCTTCAATCATGTGGGGTCGCATGAGACTCATGCGGCTTGGATCATAGTTGCTCTTGGCTGCATGAAGTTTGGAGACTTTTGGGGCCGCATAAGTCTGAGCCGCATAAGGTTTATGCGGCTTAGATGACACTTTTTTGGTCGCATGGAGGTGTACGAACCCTGCTTTTGGGCGACGTCTCCCGTCTTATCTTTTTTGTCGAAGTGTCAGAACTGTCATGGTTTGCCAGGACTTGTCAGCTTTATCAGTCGAACTGCTCCTCTTGGCCGTCTTTTCTTCTACAACTGTTTGTCGACGGGCCGCATATGTCTTTGAACAGTCATACAGCTTTTCTTTATGCTGACCTGTCTGGCCCAAAGTACTACGGCAATTTGTTATCTGCATGAACCCCATATTTTTCATGCTTCTACAAACAGCAAGATACATAAAAAATGCCTATCTAGCAGTTTAATCATGCATAAGAATATAAACAGGATATAAACAGGAACTAGACATGGGACTGACATGTGGCTACTGACAGGTAACTATGAACACGAAAGCAGGATCAATTATGCATAAATGAACTGCTGGAAGAACGAATAAACAAGAGATCAATAGAATACCAAACCCTCGCCCCGAGTAGACTCGCAGGTTTGAACTAATCACTAACCCTCGCCCCGAGTGTGGACTCACAAGTTAGTTCACGATAATCACCCTCGCCCTGAGTATGGGCTCGCAGGTGCAAACAGATCAAGACAATCACCCTCGCCCCGAGTGTGGACTCGCAGGTGCAAACGGTCAACCGTCGCCCCGTGTGTGGACTTGTAGGTTGCAAGAAATCGATAAATTGAAATAGCAGTTCAGTTACACATACTCATAGACACGACTCAGTCAAGGTAAAGGTAAGGACTCGTACAACTTAGTCATGACACACATAAGGATAACTCTAGCATGAACAATAATAGGGACAAGCCTGGTATAACTACACTATCAAGTCATAAAAGGTGGTGATATACAAGTAAGACCAATAAGCTGATATACGTGGTATGAAGAAAGCATATAAACCAATCAACTAGAGAACTGAATAATGACATATAAAATGAAAGACTTTAAGCATGTAAATAAACTGTAGAGGGGGGCAAGGTATCTTGCCTGGTAAATAATCCCCTTCTGCTGGGGTTGAGGTCGCGATACTGGATCGCATCACAAGCCTAGGCAGAGATAACATGAAGGTGTTATTACTTGCTATTATGTATTCATGAAATTAATATAGGATATTATAGAATAGTATTGGTTACTTATTTCTTGGGAGCTAAGGCAAAACTTTACTATTTACTATTAAATTATAGTCTACTACATATTCTATATTTTTATCAATAATTCTCAATGACAACTTTATTTATATTAATATTATAATTAAAACTAATAGTACATACAAAATTGTAATATAAATAATATTTATATGAAAATTAGTCTTTCTATATATAACGTATAAAGTATAAGGGCTAGATGCAAGTTATCCAATCATTTAGGACCTAAGTCAAAGTTATCATATTCTATCTATATAATAAAGAATTATGGAGGTTTCAAGTAGAAACCTACTATTCTATTCATTGGTTAAATTTCTTATGTACACCCAAAAGAAACTAAGATGGACTAAGTACAATTTCTTAATTGTTAAGGGTTAGAAGTGAAAAAATAGTTACCTTCTCACCTTTTTACGTGGCAAGCAACATGGGAGAGAATTCATATTCTCGAGCATGCACGAAGGGCACCGGTGCTCTGGCGGCGACCTCTAATGCTGAGAAAGGAAACTCGGGGACGATGTCGGATCAGACGGGGCTACAGTGCTGAGTTCGGGTCGACACATGCGGATGTATCGGCTTCATGGGCGTCGATGTCAGTAGGGCGACATCAACGAAGAAATTCAGTGGCCACTAGTGGCGAGTCGTGGGGACATCCGGCCGGTGGTGTGCGGTGGGCGCACACGCAAAGCGATGGGCGCATACGAAAGGCAGCGTGCCTACCACTGCGCCTGCTGCCCGCTGCCTCTCACCCTGTAACACCCAGTTTTCCAGATGAGGGTAATTTTGAAATTTTATATTTATAAATATTATTTATTTTATATTTAAATAATAATATGATTTTTGGTAATTTTTAATCATTTTAAAACTATTTAAATAATGACTTGTGATTTGGTGTGCGGCTAGTGAAATCGTAGAGACTGTCTGCCCTAGAGCCTAGCCATGTCATTAGGATATTTAATTATCATTTTATCCTAGGGGTAAATTGGTCATTTTTGACTTATTTGAATTATTTGATTATTTATTGGATTGGTGATTCCTAGTTTGGGCTTTGACTAGTTTGAGACTTGTAGACTAGCCTAGAAGCTAAACCTAGCCATGGTGACCCTAGTCTAACTTAGGTTAACCTACTTTTAGTCATTAGAAACTAGTTTTGGATTAGGAGGATTAGTTTAAGTGAATTTAAGTCATGGCTTGTGGTTTCATGAAATGACTTATGGCTTAATGATTTGATTGATCATGACTTAAGCCCATGGACCATTTAGTAAACCTTAACCCTAATTATTGAGCTTATGACCAGCCATAGGGATCCCCATCCTATTTAAACACTTATTCATTAGGGCTTGCCTCATTTTTTTATCATTCCAACACTTGGAGAAAAGAAAGGTATTTTCCCCCTTCCAAAAATTCCCATTTTATTCATTTGATCTCCTTTTTCATCCTAGTCTTTTGCATTGGATTCTAATTGAAGTTTATGGAATGTTGGTGGAGAGCTATTTCAGTTTGGGATCAATTTGGAGCATTTGGCCATCAAGAAGAACACCCCCCCCATTTGGAGCTTTTTCTTGCAATTTGCACATAGGTAATCACCTTCAAATTGTGTTTCAATCTCGATTTTATTGCATGATGTCTTAGGAATAGGTGTCCCCTAACTTCTGGAGGAATTTTGTGTCATTTGCATTAGGTTACGTATCCGTATCGGACACGTATCGAACCTAATAGCTAGGTGTTCGACGAAATGCCCGAACCGATTTGATTTACTGTTTTTGCAAATCTACTTGAGTAGAATCCTAGATCTAGATGTGTTTTTAATTTTTGTGAAGAGTGTTAGGTATTTTGGTGTCTTGTTGTGTCGGATTCTCGAGTTGGACACGCTATGCACGCACGTACACGGTGTCCTGCATCACGGGTTGAATATCTACCGACACAGGACACGTGGACACACCAATTTTGGTGAGCATGAGGGGGCAATGTCTGCCATCACCCACACAAAATTTGAGGCAAATTGATCGAGTGGATCGAGAGAAAACTCGATCGCACCGATCCTTGCCTGTGCTGCACGCGTGTGAAAACGCGCACTGACACGCGCTTCGAACGTGGACACACACCTCGTGGCACAGTGCAGGCTGTTTGATACGTCCCCTAGTCTAGATGGACACATGTACACGTCCACGTGTCTCCATTTGGCCTGTGTCGTGAGATAGAACCACGTGCACACGTGCATGAGGATTGGGTTCCAGTTCTGATACTCATGTATCTTGGACACTTCGTGTCCTATTCCTTGGACACGACTGCACCTGATTTGCATGTTCATATACATGAGACACTTTACCAACCCATGATTTGGTGTTTTACTTAGTTTTGATTCGAATTAGGATGTGGGATGAGTTGGTATCGGTTAATATCAGAAATTAGGAATCTTAGTTCCTGGTTTTGTATCTTTCTTGTTAATTTGATTAGATGTATACAATTTACAGATCATAGATGTCATGCTGTTAAGAGGAGTATACTAGGTTACATTGTGTTTAGTTCATTTTCGATTTGAAATGGTATTAGGCTGTTCGAGTAGAGATGTGAAGGTATATCAGTTTTGGGGTTTGGGTGTTTCACTTTTCTAGATATTGCTTTCATGGGAGTTAGTTGTAGATCCTCGTTTAGTTAGTCACCAGGTATGAATTGGTACCCAGGATTAAAATATAGTTTAGTAGGCTATTAGTTCATAAGATCGATTTGGTGGTAGAAATAGGATTTTGATTGTTGAATGAACTGCTATTGAAGTAGACTGAATACACAGTCTTGAAGTTGAGAATCTGAACTCATTGCTTCTAAACTGATTTTGAAGTTATCAGCCATGTTTAAATCCTTTTACCTGTTTGTTAGACTGCTAGGGTGGATTAGCATGTTAGTTAGGATTACATTGACGAATGGATTTTGACATATGGTTGGCTTTGAGTCAACTGTTTACAAATGAATGGACTGTCATGTAGGTTTCCTAAATCTAAGATTAGTTCACTGTCACCACTAAACTGTCATTTGCCATGTAATTTCCTGTATACACACTCATCAACACCTCACATGATACACTCACTGATTTTCGGTTTCCTTTTCTACACAACACACACTGTGCCACATTGCTTTGACACATTGCACTCTCACAAATTCTACACTACCTTAACACACTCACAACCTAGCTAACACCCTATTATCTAAATGTCATGTGACACATTACACTACATTGTTAACACATGGTAACACATGACACACACACACTAAATTCTATATGCACACACATGTCCCTCTCCATATCACTCTATGCATATATCTCTATGTGATATATATATATATATATATATATATAATATATATATATATATAATATATATAATATAAATAATATATATATATATATCTTATATAAAAATATATAATATATATATATATATATATATATTATAGGTAAATGTGTGTATTTATATGAATTAGATTAATATTAATATGTATATGTGTGAATATGTGGATTGGACTATAGGTAATATAGACTATGGCCTATAGCCTATGGCTCATAGCCTATGGGTGTATCCTATGTGATACAGCCTGTGTATATGGCTTGAATGGCAGTATAGGTGTGTTGTTGGCTTGATAGCCTAATTTGGCTTGTACTTGTGCTAGATTGCTAGTATAGGTGGGTTAGGCCTAGTGAGACTTGATAGACTAGGGATGTTGACCAAGGTTTGACGCAATAGTTCAGGATTGACTGGAGTTGACCAAAGTCAACATTTAGTCTGGATGTGACCAATTGACCTAGTTTGATTAGAGTATTGATTTGGGTTGACCCAGAGTTGACCAAGTTTGACTTGGACCTAGTTTGACCTAGACAGTTGACCAGTTTGACTTAGAGTTGACTTTGACCTAGATTGGCCTAGAAATCATGTAGATTGCATCGTAGACTTCATTTACCTTATTTTAAGCATATTATAACCCATATTACTCTGTTTAGGATATTGTACTCTGGTGCAGGCATCTGATATTACACTACTCTTCTCAGAGTAGCAGACGAGTACATTCTCTGATAGTTCTCTCATTTATTTTTTAGTTACTGTATTTCAGTTCTAGTTAGTTTTATGTGATTTTCTGTTACCACACGTATGTATATTTCTGGATTCATGTATGTGACACACTCACCATATTATTTGGCCTCTATTACTGGAATCAATGGAATCATTCCAGAATCTATTTCTGGAATCATCATATTTTGGCTGGACTCATCTCGATTCTCGTGTCGAATTCTGGATTCATTTGTATTACGGGGGGAAAATATCGATTAAGATATGTAGACATACCCCAAATCTGGAATCTTACAACTGGAATCTACTGGACATAGCCATCTCTCGCCTGATCAGTGAGAGATGTGCCTGATTACCTACAGTCGTTTACATGTCGATCTCGGTATTTTAAAACACACTGTTAGAATAGCTGGCTCACCTGGATTCTTGATCACTACCTAGAATCATCTTGTACTGGATTCATCTTGTATTAGATTCATCTCGTACTGGATTTATCGTAGTTTTATACTTGTTTTGCATTTTCTGCCTGGACTTATTATGTTACCTTAGTTCAGCTAGATTTATTTTACAGTCTTCATTGCCATCATTCTTCTCTTGTTTTTAGTTACTTAACTTTCCTTGTCATACTGCTTCTCTATACTATCACCTAAATATAAACTGCCATATTCATCAATAAAACTGCTATAACTGCTTTATAGTTCTCTGTCATTACTTGGGTTTTCTTGATGAGTTGTACTCGTTCCTGTCCTGACTGGACGTTGAAAATTTTACAGATGATTGCCCTGAGGACACATGCCCTACGTATTATGGACCAGGAGAGGGCTTAGCTACCTATGGCCCCGACACTCAGGAGTGATCGGGAGTTTAGCTAGTTGTCTTGTTTTAGCTTTCATGATTTAGAACTGGAGTTGTATATAAGTTGAGTTGTA
>JANAVB010012495.1:2500-48645 GCA_029216955.1 Iris pallida
AGGGTAATGGAACAACGGGTCAAGCCATCAAGATAAAGTACATATTGAGCATTTAAAGAATCAAGCAGAACACCAACACATGTCGGGTCAAAAGAAGTGAATCAAGTTGGATTTCTAATTGAAATCGAAAATAGTTGGTATTTTGGTATAGATCATAGTTAGTCATTTCGACTCGAAAGTCATATCAAAAGGATAGTATACAAGGAGATGAGTTTAATGGGACATGATATGCCCACATGAAGATGGACTCGTCTGGACCTTGTACACAATTTGTTGGAGGGTAACAGCTAGTATTACACTCCGAATATCAAAGTCATGGTAAGAAATGTCAAGGATCCAAAATAGAAAATGGAAGTTCAAGAGGTGACAATTAATGCACAAAGTAAAGGAGATCAAGTTGAAGCACGAATTAAAATTAGTTACAGAATAAAATAATTTAGGGATACAGTTCTAGAGAGAAAATACTGTTAAGGAAAGATCAAATTATTATTCAAATATTACGAACGGTTAGAGAGTCACAATAAAAGATCTAGATTTGAGGAAAGTCAAGTATCATCTGCCTCTGAAATCCTGAAGTTCACATGATCATAATTGCCAATCGTATCTTTACCTTACTAGTCTCCCTATGATAATTCAATCCTCATATGTTTACCATCCAGAATTTACAACCTTCCGTTATCTAAATCCTTACCATGATCATCATAGACAGGATTCTAAATTTTCAAAACATTTCTCATGAAGCATGCCCCTTCTTATTAGAATCAATACTATTCATTTTAAATCAATTTCCATATTTCTTCACATTGTCCCAATTTAGATCTGTAACCTCTAACTCAAGTTTATGAGATCTTTAAACTGTTTAAATTGTTTTCTCGTATCATTTAATTCACAAAACCTCTAGGCCTTACAAATTTATTTTCCATCATAAAATCAACCTTCATATTTTCTTCGACATACACCCATGAATGTTATTCTCCTAATTTTTTTTTAAATTTCACAACATTGTCCAAATTTCCAGAGCCTTGTGTCCTCTCTATCCCTAGTCATCTCCTTGCAATATCTTGTTCAATTTCATATCTTTATTGAATACAATTTAATTCTCTTTTCCATTACTAACCTTCTTTAAAGCCTTAGGGTAAAACTGCCCGAGAATCAATAACCAAATTTTGAAGTTCTCAAACTAAGATGACCTTGAATATCCTCATCAGTTTTGAAATACACTTAGAATTATTCATACCAAGTTTTCTCTAAGTGTGGTTTGTTTCCAGACTGGTAGTATACCTCTCTTTAATTTCATCCTAAACCTTTACCACATATCATTCTCAAGTTTCCATGTTAACATCCAACCTTTTGGATTCCTACAAAATCATCACACGATAACCAGTTTAATCATTTTTGAGCTCAATGATTTACGACACTTCCTCAACCTTTTCAAAAAAAATACGAAGACTCAAGGGTTACAAAGTATGCAGGTACGACAGAGTTTAAGAAAATGGGAATACCAGAAATAATGGTAAGGAAGGAATAATGAAGATCCGCTCAAAAGAGATGAACCAATCAAGATGAAATTCAAGAGGAAAAGAAATTTAAAATCAAAATTCTTAATGAGATTCTCAAGGGTCGTCCCTGGAATCTCTCAAAAGATCCAAAGTGTGATTGAGTATCTCTAATTCTAACACCTTATTTCTTATACTCTATAGCAGGCTCGTAGCAGTACAACTAAGTCGTCGCGCTACTACGAAATCGCACAAATGCGAATCTCGACCTGCATGGGCCCCACTAAAAACGTGTCACGACCCGCACCCTAGCGTTAGGGCACGAGACGTAGGTACGTCTAGCCTACGCCGCAGTGTCGGACGGTAGAACGTTGTTCTAGGTCATAATCACATCTAAAACAATATGCTATACTCTCCAGACGGAGGACAAACACATAAAGATACTATCTCAATCACAACTCTAAAGATAGATAACAGCACGATGAAATAGATAAGATAATCCACAAGAGAGAGAACCAGGAGTGATAGTAAAACAATTCTATTAAACAACACAAGATTTCAAATACAACTCTAAGACAAACAATAAAGAAAATGAACAAACTCTAGGTAATACTCCAAGCTCTACCAGTGTCCTCTAGGCTAACTGTGAACTCCAAGTACCTGTAAAATTTTAGTCAACGAGTCCAATCAGGACAGTAACGAGCACCTATCTCTCACAACAGTTCATATCAGGAATGGACATATAAAGCAAGCTATAGAAAACTATACATGAATCACTGTAAAGAGAAATCAAAATGAGAGAAGATATAACTGAGATATAAATATGATAAATAAAGAATATAACCTTCTACGTGAATCAGAGCATGAATTGGTTATGTAAACAGCTTGGGTTGCACAATGGATACAGCTATGGAATGCTACATGGATAACTACTGGGGATAATGATCACATAACCAACTACACTCTCCCTGCCTCCAACCAATACACAAGGATCGAAGCATGTTATGTTATTGCACATGGATAACAACTACTGTATACATGGGGCTCATATGGTCATAGTGTACATGAATAACACATGACTGCACATGGATAAAAGTGAATACATGGAGTACATGATGAACATGATAAAGTACATGAAACATGACATACTCGATGTATCCGAGGGGATAACATCGTATGAAAGATCCATATGGTATCGATCCGTGTGAACGTCGTGTCAGCATCAAGTATACTAGTCTATAACAAGAGTACATATCCAAAGAAGCATGAAAAGATCAGAGAATGTACTCGCCTGGTAATCCAAGACGCTGATAAATATAGATGTCCAACTAGAGTCACAGTGTCCTATTTAGAGCAATCACAAGTCACAAAAGAGTCTAACATGAAATAAGAGTAATCTACAGTGCATTCTAGATAGTTCTAGGTCCTTCTAGGTCAAAGTCCAATCAACAAGTCCACTAGGTCAACTAAAGTCAAATTAGAGTCAAACTAAGTCAATGGTCGACCTATAGTTGACTTTTGGTTAATATAGTCAACTTGGTTAAACGGGGATCAACTCTAGTCTCTAAGTATTAAACTATGAGGTTGTACTAATTCCGAATTACGAAAAAAATAGGAATTGACTAACTAACGGTGACACCTAGAGAAAATATCTACAAATATTGTCGGATGATAAAACAAATATCACCAACATATCCAGAATGGTCAAATCAGCTAGGATTGCCTGTCCTTAAGTCCAATTCTGGACACAGGGGCAAAACGATAATTTCGGGCGAAAACGATGTCCGCCGTTGGACCCGCTTTGTACCGAAAAGCGTGCCAGAGTCAACGGTCTCTAAAGTCGTCAAACTACATGTCTATGGATCCAGTTTTCCGATACGAACCCAATCATATGTCCAAAGTTAGATTCCAGCAGGCCGTGCACAAAATCGCCCGTTGAGTGGGACCGTGGGGCCCGCAAAACGACGTTCGATTCGACTGTCTCGGATTTGGACCAAACTTGGCATACAGGACCAGAAAAATGATACGGTTCTGTTGGCGCAAGTTTCGTCTCGATCTGACGAACGTGCACAAAGTAATCGGAGAATTTGCAAAGTGCACGATACGGTAATTTTGACGGATATGCATCAAATTCGTCGCACACATGCGACCAATTTTAATTCCGTCAAAGCCCACACGACCACGAAACTGTTACGCAGCTTTCGATGTTTTCGGTTCGCGACCACGTCGTCCGGATTGGCGTGACGCACGTCGTGTGGAACAATCTCAATGTTTTGAAAACAGGTTTTTGGGAAACTTTGGGATTCGATTTCTCGACGCTCAGTCGATGAATCAAATTCCGCAAGAAGGGATTCGAAGCCCTATATGTTGTCAAAAAGTGTCTTCAAATAGTTTTTCTAACATTGGACTAGATTGATCGGGAACAATCCTCGAACATGGGGTTTAGGCTGAATACACGCTCTGTTTTCGAAAAAAATTCGGGAACTTTGCGTCGAATATTTGACGACACCGCATCATTACGGCACGATGCAAAAAGATGGGTTCCTAGAGGGTTATATGGGCTAGCCGTAGGAATTTACGAAATCAAAAACGATCGAGCGGTTGATTAGAAGCTCGATCACAAAGTGTACCTGCGACTGCTGCATAATGCTGGCAGTAGCTCCGCTCCTCCACACGCACGCGCACGCGCGCGGGGTCTCCGGCCGCTCCGGCCGCGTGCGGCGGCGCTGCGGTGGTCGGGGCGTGCGCGCAGGTCGAGGCTGGGGGTGGCGGCATCAGCTGGGGTGGTTAGGTTTCGAGGGTTACTCGGCTCTCTATATATATACTTATGATATATATACGATATATATATATATATATAAGCAGTCGGGGGTTGCTCGGTTTAAAGAAGAGTTTGGTTTTTTACAATCAGGGTCGGCTGTGGGCTGAGGGCCCTCTATGGGCCTAGGGTTTGTTCATTCTATTTGTTTTTCCTATTTCTTATTCAACTCTTTTTTTTCTTTTGGATCACAAATTAATACACACACACACAGATATATATATACACACACATATATATATATATATATATTATATATATATATATATATATATATATATATATATATATATATATAAATATGTATATATAATACACATTTATTATATTTACATATATACACATCCATATAATATATTTATATCACACATACACTCATATAATATATTTAATATATATATATATATATATATATATATTATATATCTATATATATAATATATATATATACACACACACACACACACCCATATAATATATTTTTTATACATACATTCACATATAAAAAATATATATATATATATATATATATATATATATATATATATATATATATATATATATATATATATATATATATATATATATAATATATATATATATACACACACACACACCCATATATATATTATTTATACATACATTCACATATATACATTCACATATATACATATATATATATTCTCATATACATTCAATATACGCCTATATTTATTTTATATTATATATGTAACACACTTACGTATATACAATATTATATATATATATATATATATATATATATATATATATATATATATATATATATATATATATATATATATATATATAATATATATATTTATAATATTATATTATATATATATATATATTATATATATATATTATAATATATATATATATATATATATACATATAATCTCTTACGTATATATATATGCTATATACACATAAAATTTATATATATACACACACAAAAAATATAATAATAACAGTAAAATAAGAATAATATGATAATAAAAATAATGATAATAATAATAATAATAATAATAATAAAATTCAACAATCCAATAATGGTGTATATACCATTATACACCGTCCATTAATCCCAAAAATACAAGACCTATTTATGCAAATATCATTGAATAATAAATAATAATGATATTTATAATATTATAGATATGAATACTAGAAAATATTCATTAAAATAATTAAAACGAGACCCACACACTCATACCAAAATACGTCAATACGGGTGTCATTGAACGTACCGTATGACTACATGGGCTTAGGCTCAATTCGGGTCCAGTTTGACTAGTTTGGTGCGACCGGGTCACCTAGACGTCAAATAATATTAATAATGAATAATTAACTATTTAAAATGGTCATGTCACAACTTGGCCTGGTTTTCCTAGTTAGGACATCACTTTGGCTCGGCCTTCTCTACCAGGGCTAATACACTAGTCAAAGCATGCCACTGTACTACCCGTGCCATTCCTAGTCACCTTGTACTCCAAATCTCAACTATGGCTAAAAACATCTACCGTAATAATTAACAAAATAATTATTTATAAAAACATAATTCACCATTTAAATAAAATAAATAAATAAAAAATATTTTTAAAAAAAATCGGGAAGGGAGGCTACACTGACCACGTCTGTGTATTCCCTTGTAGACAGGAGAAAGAATCCTTTACGGTGATGGTCTCCGCCATTGGGGGAGGGACAGAAGTTGTTCCCGGCCCCTCCAAATATGTTAATGTGGAGGAAGCTATTAGTGAGCCGGTATTGGCTTCAGGAAGAGTGGTTGAGCAGCCTGCTGAGGGGGCTGTTGCTGAATCTGCTCCTGTCCCGGATGAGCTTGCGGAAGAAACCAGGCCCGATGCTGCTCGAGGCCTTGGCATTACTTCCCTTGAACAGTCCGGATCTGCTCCTGGCTTCCCTGAAACCAAAGTTGACGGCGCAGTCCAAGTTGGAGTTGAGCAGGCCGAAGGTACAAGATTTACAACCTTTTCGTATTTCCCTTCGTCTTTTTCTGGTGCCTGATGTGTATTGTGTTCTTTGTCAGGTTTGACTTCCTGTCAGGCATTCCTTCCAGGGGTGGAAGAAACTTTCCAAGCCTCTTCTCCGACGACCTCCACCGAAGATGAGGAGATGGCTCAGGAAGTCGTCAGAGCTTTCTGCTCGGTGCTGAAAGTGAAGCTTCCCGGAGTCTTTAATCGGAGCGCCGCCTTCGGCCCTGTGAGGGCTGTTGCGGAGTATCAAGTAGCAGCCCTCGAGAGCATAGCTGGGTATGAGGAGCGGGCCAATACTCTGAGGAAGATCTTGAATGACCTGAAGGGTCAGGTGGCCAGGTTCCGAGAAATCAAACAACGGAGTCTGACGTCACTGTTTCGTGCAGAGGATGAGGCTTTAATGACAGCTCTTGCGGCGGAGAAGGCTACCTTTCAGGCAAGGAAGGATGCCCTCGTTCAGGAGATTGGTGAGCTGGCTGATCAGCATAGCCAGTTCAACGCCGCAAGTGAGGCACAAGCTGCCTCGAAGAATAGGCTGGCTATGCAGATCACTGAGAAGCACAGTCGTATTACGCAGATCAGGAACGAGGTCGCCCAGTTGGAAGCTGACTTGAGAGCGGCATCATCTGAACAAGAGGATTAGCTGTCCCAGGCTGCCATGAAAGCCAACGCTCCTCCCCGTTTAGAAGAGCAACTGGCGAGGTTAGAGGGGGAGCATCAGAGTTTGATCATCTTTGAAGATGAGGCCGCTCGTCAAGAAGAGACACGTCGCCGAGCAACTGTGAAATCTGAAGCCGAGATTGTTGCTCTGAGGATTGGCATAAACTGCCTGTGTATCCCATAGACTTTTGTAACTCTCTCCTTTTTTGGCCGTCACGACTCTTGTACCTTTTTCCGTCTTTTGATAGACATTTAAGTACTGAATAAAGAATTTTTTTCAGAAGTGAATGTGGTTTTGTGAAATATCGATGCTAGAGGTAATGTGGACGTAGCAAAAAATTTCTGGTGGATATTCTGCTGGGAAATTTTTGATGTGGACCTATTATCCGTTTTATATTCGAATGATTAGAATATAGATAATAAGTTGAATGAAGCTGCTAGTAGAGGTAATATGGACGTAATAGCAGAGGATGTTCTATATCTGACCAGAGGTAATATGGACGTGGAAAGATATATAACATTAGGGAGGAGTGGATAGTTCAGAGGTAGTGTGGACATGACTATCTTTGATGAATGCTTTGCTCAGAGGTTATGTGGACATGGCAAAACATAATCATTTTACTGGAAAAATAATTATCAGAAAATAATTCAGTAGGTAATAGGAACGTGACTTTTTTTGTCAAACCGAGTTTGGACAGAGTCAGAAACAGGAATGATTCCACTGGAAAAATATTTAGAGGACCTATTATCCAGGGCATATTCAGGACTCTTGAAATACGGATAATAGTTAGATAGTTTTTTTTGAATCATATAAACATCGTACTGTACATTTGTATGACTGAACATATGTGAACATTATGTAAAAGAGGTTACACATAGTATCTCTTCAGGAACTTGCCGTTGATAGGCATCATGAGCAAGTCACCGTCAGGCTTGGTCAGCCGTTATGCACCATTAGAATACACCGATTCTATGACGAAGGGACCTTCCCATTTAGGCTGGAATTTCCCTTTTGTTTTGTGTGTCATAACCATCGGTCTTCTTACTGCTAGAACCAGATCACCGACTTGGAAGATCCTTGCCTTCACCTGTTTGTTGAAAGCTCTGAAAAGGCGTGCTTGTTATAGCTCAATACGCTGTTGAGCTAATAGGCATTTTTCGTCTAGCGCTTCGAGCTCTTGGGTCGCAGACGGTAGCTTTCTTCAGTAGTCTGCTCGCTGGCTAGGGCAACCCGGAGAGAAGGAATCTGGATTTCTAGGGGAGGAACTCCTTCACTTCCATAAACCAGAGAGAATGGCGTACTGCTTGTTAGAGTCCGGACCGTTGTGTGATTGGCCCATAGACATTCACCGAGCTTCTCGTTCCAATTGCGTTTGTTTGAAGACACAAATTCTTAAGAAGTTTTATAATAGTTTTGTTGAAGGCTTCTGCTAGCCTGTTAGCCGTTGGATTGTAGGCAGTAGAGGCTATGTTCTGGATTTGATTCTTATCGCAGAATCGATAGAACGCAGGGCTTGCAAACTGTGGACCATTATCATGGATGATCCTGCGAGGTAGACCGAAGCAGTAGATGACGTGATGTTTGATAAAACTGATCACGTTTGATGTCTTCACTTCAGTGAGCGGTATATCTTCCGCCCATTTGGAGAAGTAATCGGTTATAGCTAGGATGAACCGATGTCCTTTGGAGGATGGCAGGCTGATTGGTCCTATCACGTCCATGCCCCAGGCTTCAAATGGCCAAGATGCTGCCATCGGGTGTAAACTTCGAAGGTTGGTGAATGAAATCAGCGTAGAACTGGCAAGCTCTATACTTTTTTGTATATTTAACAGCATCCGCTATCATTGTGGGCCAGTAATAACCCATTCGTTTGAGGCGATCTTATAATTTGGGGCCTGGTTGATGTGCACCACAAACTCCATCGTGAGCCTCCTGGAGTGCATGCTTGGCTTCTGTCTGATAAGCATCGTAACAGTAGCCCGTCATAAGAACGTCGGTACAGCATCTTGGTAGCTGTGTCACAGTAGAATCTGAGGAATCGCCTTTGGATGGATACTGCTTCCTTCGGGTCCTCGGAGAGGATTCCATAGATAGCGTAGTCCATGAAAAAAAATCTCCAGTCTTTAGCATCGACATTTGTTTCCGCTGCGTAACTGTAATAAATATGCAAGGCATCTTTCACACAGAATAATTTTCGACCAGACACTGTGATCGACTGCTGAGTATTGGTGGGAACGGTCAAGGAAGCAGCAAGACCGGCTAGAGCATCTCCTTCTATATTCTGTAGTCGAGGCACATGCTCGATGAAGAATCCAGCAAAATTAGACTCCAGCTCGATTGTTGCTCTGTGGTAGGGGAGATCTTCGTGGCGAACTTCGTAATCCCCTCGGACCTGGCTAACTATTAGCTTGGAATCACCGTAAGCCTCTAGATAGTCAACTCCTAGTTGCTTTGCCAGTTGTAGGCCGATTATTAGGGCATTATATTCGGCTATATTGTTGGTGCATGGTTCCACGAGAGAATATGCACGGTGTATGACCAGATGATCAGGTGACACAAGCACAACGCCTACTCCAGCCACGATGTTTCCTTTGGGCCCTGTTCTTGACGCTCCATCAAAGAACATTCGCCAAATAGGGATCTCTTCAGTTACAATGATAGACTCCACCACTTCGTCGGGGATTTCATCGTAGAGTTTCGACGACTCCGGATCGGATGATCTGCTAGAAAATCAGCTAATGCTTGACCTTTTACTGTCTTCTGAGGACGAAGATCATATCATAGGGGTCAACAACATTGCCCATGTAGCTAAACGGGAATTGAGAGAACCCGGCTTAGTCATGAGTATTCTGAGAGGGTTGACTTTGGATATGATGTGGATAGTCTGCCCAGACACATAGTGGCGTGTTTTTGGATGGCAAATACTAGTACGAGACATTCCTTCTCCACCAGTATGTATCTGTGCTCGGCACCCACTATTGTGCGGCTGAGGTAGTAAATTGCTTATTCATGGCCGCCTTCGTTCTTCTGAGCTAAGAGGGTGCCAAGGAATGATCCATGGCACAGACATATAGTAGGAAGGGCTTCCCCATTATTGGGGCTACCAGTACTGGAGGACTTGTAAGATATACTTTGATGTCATCGAATGCCCGTTGACATTGTTCAGTCCAGACGAAAGATACGCCTTTCTTCATGAGCTGAGTGAATGGTTGACACCTTCCAGAGAGATTCGAAATGAATCGTCTGATGTAAGCTAGCTTCCTTGTAGTCCGTGTAGCTCTTTGAGGTTTTGGGATGTATGTCGAGAATAGCCTTCACTTTCTCTGGGTCCAGATGTATACCCTTTGAAGTGATGACGAAATCAAGGAACTTGCCGCAGGAGACTCCCAGAAAAGACTTGGTTGGATTTATCTTGAGTTGGTGTGCAACATTAGTTCGAACACCGTTCTCAAGTCTTGGAGTAGTTGCCCTTGAGACGACTTTTGACTGCAATATCGTCTACGTAGCACTCCACGATTTTCTGTAAATGATCGCAAAAAATTGTGTTCATGGCTCGCTGGTATGTTGCCCCTGCATTCTTCAATCCGAAGGGCATCACCGGATAGCAGTATACCTCCAACGGTTGTTCGAAAAGATGTGTGCTTCTCGTCGTCGGGGAACATCTTGATCTGGTTGTAGCCTGAGAACCCATCCATGAAGGACATCCGTTCGAAGCAGTGTTGTCGATCATTACGTCGGTGATCGTTAGAAGGAACTCGTCTTTCGGACATACAGAGTTCAAATTACGGTAGTCGATAAAGACTCGAACTTTACCGTTCTTTTTCATGACTGGAACGATATTGGCAACCTAGTCGAGATGTTGTTTCTCGCGAATGAATCCACTGGCGATGAGCTTTTTGACTTCATTCTCGATGGCTTCCATGACGTCTGGTCGAAATTGCCGTTGTTGCTATTTTACTGGATTAGCTTTAAACGAAATATTCAGGCGGTGTATGGCAACTTTAGGGTCCAAGCCTGGCATGTCTTCATAGCTCCATGCGAAGACGTCGATGTATTCTCTTATAAGATTTATAAGAGATTGGCGTTCATCGTCAGATAAGCTTTTGCTGATGAAGGTTGGTTTGAAGGATGCTTCATCTCCTAGATTGACTTGGATGACTTCGTCTTCAGTAGGTGGTCATATTGTTCGAAGCGCAGCTTCCAGTGGTGTCCATTTTGAGCCCATTGTTCGAGTTCGATTGATTGGACATCGTCTGTAATTTGGTCGGCAAAAACCATGTGGACGGACAAAGTTGCTTTGAACATGTCGCCGATGCTAGAGTCTGAGTCCCAGAGGGAGGAATCATAAGAATGAGAACAACGATCTGCTTCATCATCTGATCTTTCGGGAGTTGTTGGAGGAGAGACAGAGCCCAAACCAACACCGTTCGTTGGTAGTAGTTCTCGGGTTTGTCGGGAGGCACAAAGTGTCGAATTGGCAACCGTCGACCCCGGCCGTAATTTAGCCCTTCGTCGCTTTTGATGTCATATCTCATATTCTGAATGATATTCTTGGCCTTCCAACTATACCGAAAAAGTTGTATTTTCCCAGAGTCATAGTCAGCTTTTGTGTTGTACTTGGGAGGAGTAGAGTCTGGAACGAACTTTCTCTTGCCAATTATACGATAGAAGATGATTAGCTCTTCATCTTTCTTTCTGACTGGAATGATGAAGTAGTGGATATCTTCTGGGTAGACTTTTTCCCTAGGTGAGGCTTCGTGACCGGCATGCAGAGGTGTGGTCTTATGTCGTTATCTAGGGCGTATATCGTATCTATGTAATGGTGTAACGCCCCAGTCCCAAATACGTAGGACCAAGTAAGTAGACATGTCAGCTGTATACATACGAAGTACATGGGCCTTGTATGTATACATAAGCTATAAAATGCAGTAATCCAAGCCAAACTAAATCCATCCACAATAAAAAGAATAATAATATAAAAATTAACTTGAATATTGATGATACAATCGTTGGGCGGAGACAAAGTCCACTACCAACTATCTCAATGAAAGAAATGTACAAGAATCGATCCATAAAATGGCAAGACGAACCAAGCGCAATCATCCTCGAAGAAATAGCGATGATCACGGCTACGACTAGAACACCTGCAGAAGACATGAGCACACACCTAGGGAATAACCAGGTCCTCAGACGGACGTAGCAAGATACAGGAAGAACAAGCTAATATGAACTGTCAGAATAATAAAATAATATATAAAGACTATCCTAGACACCATATGCAAAGGAGATCCTAGCCGCCTAATGTGCAATTTAGAGGACAACTTTCATGCGCATAGGTGGAATTTTAGGCTATGTGTACGTAACTGGCATCCAGTCATCCGTATCCGTCCGTAACGTCCAAAACGTCAGAGGGCATCTGCAAATGAATTGCCACAGTTTCATCCGGAGACTGTGGTTTACCTGTTTGGATTCCCATATGCACTAGCAACTGTCCTCTCCCAATATTTCCCCCACTGACCAGTCATGTCCATGACCCTCCTAGTTTTGTAACTGCTTGAGTCTCTAAAACCCTAGTCATAGCAGTTACAATCATCTATCCGTCACACGACTTTAGAGAGGGCCAGTCCATAAGTCGCGCCCTAGCACCATGTCTTCAACGTGGTAGTGTGTGTGTCATGGCCAAGAAAGATATAAGGATATCCCCCAACAAGAAGGTAATCTGCTAACACTAAGTTAACATGCATATAGTAAAGTAAAACGACTAATAGAGTCGCTTGCACCCAAGTGTGGCTTGGACGTGCAGTTTATAACAATAAAATAACAAATACGAAACAAGTAAAGAAATGCTAAAAATAAATAATATGACAGTTAATTAGCAAGGTACTTGCCTGTTGTGACGCCTGGTGAGCTGTCTGGTGTGGTACAATAAAGGCGGCACAAGATCGACTTTGGTGTTACAACTACGCAAATGGCTCATGATGATGGCATAGGCTGGTCCATCGGATCCAGGACGGTCAATTTAGTTACGAACGACATAAAGAAGTACAAAATTGACGAGGGGATAGAATGATGGACTTAGTTACGGACATGAGGATTCAAAGAGATTTGGTAGAAAATAAATAAATAAACTATTTTAGAAAATTAAGTATATCTTTAAACTAAGTTTTTATCACTCAAAGTACTATATATAAATACTTAAAAAATCTAAAATATATTTTAGGCCAAAACTAATTTTTGTAAAAATATAATTTGTCCAATATAAAATTTAGGTCAAAAACTGTCTTGAAAAATAGCTAGAAATATTATAACAAATTTTCTTTTTTCTATGTTAGAACCACATTTGAAATACTAAAATATATAATATTATGCTCTTAGAAAAATGCAAATAGACTTCAATAAGAGTGTCAATAATATAACAATGATAATAAGTAAACAGTGTAATATAATAATAATAATAATAATAATAATATAATAATAATAATAATAATAATAATAATAATAATAATAATAATAATAATAATAATAATAATATAATAATTCAGGCCCAAGGCCCAAAATAGTTTGTATAAAACTTATTTATAAAACTTATAATTTATATAAAAATCGAATATATAGTTGTAATCGAGCCCAATACTATATTATGGCTACAATATAATTTTTTTTAAAAAATTTAGAATTTATAACTGTATATATAAAAAATAGGAGATATATAAAGCCCAAAAGAAAAATTTTTATTATCAGCCCAATAAATATGAACATGGAAGTCCAACCCATTTAAATACCCAAAATCATATACTGCTAACTGTAATAACATAGTAATTAGTAGCAAAGATAATATTAATATTTACTAATAGTAAATATATGCATGTAAACAATGATTCTATTATAAGGTATAGAAAATATAATAATATTATTACTAATATTAAACACTTTGCTATCAATACGAAATGTACTGAACCTAATAACTTAATAATGATAAATATTATTTAATGAAGCCATTAGGTTTACTCTTTTCGATTTCCCAAAGATTTTATTCATGATGTAAGAGAAGGAGAGAGAGAAAGAAAGGGTCACTGGAGAGTGTGGAGACGAGGAGGGGGTTCGGGAGACGGAGAAAAAGAGAGGCGCGGCGAGGCGGAGTTCGCGGCGGAGAGGAAGGGCTACGGCGGAGGAAGTGGGGGCGACACCGGGCGCTCACCCGTGCGGGCGGTGAGCCGGAGGCTCGGCGGCAAGGGGCGGTGGCGTGCCGGCATGGGAAGTAGACGGAGGAGACGAGATCGGGAA
The DNA here is from genome assembly GCA_029216955.1 of Iris pallida. Taxonomy (NCBI): domain Eukaryota; kingdom Viridiplantae; phylum Streptophyta; class Magnoliopsida; order Asparagales; family Iridaceae; genus Iris; species Iris pallida. The sequence goes on from JANAVB010012495.1 coordinate 16,775, forward strand.
GGGGTGGAGTCCCCGGTGACGGTGAGCCGAGGGAGAGAGAAAGAGCGAGGGGAACGGGAGGCTTACGCGGCGCACGACGATCAATGGCGGCGCGGCCGGAGGGGCGTACCAGAGGGGTCGAGCCGGCGCTCAACGGCGCTGCTGCGGGTCGTCAGTAGCTGGACGGTCCCGGTGCTGGCGCGACACACACACGCTCGTGGTGGCACTGGCTCGCCGGCGGAGGGAGCAGATGGGGCGGATTCTCGCTTACCGGCGGCAGCATCTTCGATCGACGGAGGCAGGTAAGGGTGGTGGTGGTTTGAGATTTGTTTTGTTTTCATTTTTGGAGATTTTGGGTGGCTGATGGTGGTAGTCGGTGGCTGGCGAGGGCTGAGGAAAGAATGGGGCTTCGGCGGAGGTAATTGGGGAAGCACCGTGCTCGGCTCGGGGCTGTACAGGGTGGTGGTGGGCGTGCCTGAGGGAGCCGATAGTGGTGGCAGTGGGGGTTTTGGTGACGGTGGTGGCGGTGATTCTTTGGTATTGGTGGTGGCGACCGGGGGTAGAGATGGTAGTGGTACTCTGGTGGCCAGGGGTTTGGGGTCGACTCTGGAGGCAGTGGTGGTGGAATTGCCCAGGGGCCGAGTGTTTGGTTGGACGGAGAGGTCGGGTAGCCGCGTCTGGGATTGGTCGAAGGGTGGTGGTCGTGGCAGTCGATGTTGATGGCAGCAGGGTGGCGGTGAGGCAGGAGGCAGGTTGTCGTGAAGTCGACGGCGAGATGGTGATGGGGGCGAAGGTTGTTGTCGGGGTCGTGCAGGGAATAGTTGGCGACAAGATCGGAGACTAATGGTAGGGTTAGGAATTTGATGTATCGTGTCGGGGTGTGTCCAACACAAAAAATAATATAATTGTAATAGAAGGAATAAGAATTTGGACGGGGAGGGAGAACATGGATACGATGCACTCACATGGGGGATTTGTGGATGTGAAAATTTTATGGAGGAATATCTGCCTATTTATAGGATGTGAGAATTTTTAGTTGGATAAGGATTGAGATTTTTAAAACCCAAATAGACAATTTTACTATTAAATTTAAACCAATACGTTCATATCTAAATCTAAATCCAAATCCAATTTAAATATATAAATAACACACTTAAATTAAACTATTTATTTTAAATCAACAAATCTAATCACCATTTAATTTATCATAAATAAATCCAAAATATCTTTTTATAGAATTTATATTAATTAATTTTGAAAATCATAATAAATATTTAAGTATTATTAGGAAAAATTTCACACTACCTTTTTATTTAAATAGCATAATAATTTCGAAAAAGAGAATAAATATTTTAAATAGCAATATGAAATATCTTTAAAAAAATTCAAAAATAAACATAAATATTCAAATATTTAAAATGCCTTCTTGCTAAATAATTTGTTATAAATAATAAAAATTAATTTTTGAAAATGTACATGAAATAATTTTCATGCGTTTTAGTCGAGTAGAATATTCACATAAATCTAGTGTTCTAAGTTACCATTAAAATAAGATAGTCTTTTATAAATAATTAAAATAATAGGTTTGGTAACCTTGATAGATACTTATCACAACTTTTAATAAGAATAATTATTTATATATATATTTTGAAACCATCGCCGATAATAAAATCAAAAATATTTTTCTAAAATATTTACCTCGCACATATTCGCACTCGACGAGTAAATACGAAAAAGGCAAATTTCCAAGCGACGTACAATACGACTATGCGACGTATAAATACAAAACAAAAAAAGAGTACCAAAATATAGTAGAAATTTAGGAGTTTTGCAAATGGTTTACAGATTGATAGACATCGGAGTAATTCAAGATAAACCTTTACTAAGGAAATACGCAAGTTCTTCTTCAGGGATAACATCATCCGCTAAAGGTACATTATTCTGAGTATTGATATACTCAATGAGAGGGTCATCATCTGGAAGAGGAGCCACAGTCTTGGCCGAGTTCACCACATAGTATAATTCTTCAAGATTAGGGGGATGAACATCAGTAGGTTCCCCCTTGGGTGTTTTGTTGAGAGTGATGGTCAATGGTTTGATTTTGTCGGGTTTTTCTTCTTCACCCAGATTGTGAGAGGTTTCGGGGTACCTTTTGGAGTAGTACGTCCTTTGACTCGGACAATCAGGGGACCACCATTGGGGCATAGAGGTGCTTCAGCTTCATTGTCATCATCCTTGAGGGGTTGAGATTGGTAAAGTACCGAATCTCCATAATAAGCTTCGATGCCCTTGAAAGGATTGACGTCAGCAAACTCTGTCTTCACGACACTGTCGCTGTTGACGTACTTGAAGCACTGGTCAAGTGTGGAAGGGACGATCATGTTCTCATGTATCCATGGACGTCCCAGCAAGACATTGTAGGATATATTGGCATCGATCACAAAGCAGGAGACCTCTGTTCGGAGATCACCGATCTGGCATTTGAGACGAATCTTGCCCAGCGGATGGCTCCGACCAGCATTGAAAGCCATGATAGTTGTGTTGGTTGCGGATAGCTTGTGCAGAGGAATTTCCAGGATTTGAAGCAAGCTTTTAGGAATGATGCTGAGGGAGGATCCTGGATCGATGTGCATGCGGTCCACCTTGATCGCCCCGATATACCCTGTATAGTACATGGGTCTATCATGACAATTATTTTTGAGTAGATGTCCTCCTGTGAGAAGGTGATGTTGGGCACCACTTCCATAGTACTGTGACAGTGGGGACAGGAGACAGGATCTTCAGCGGGAGTTTTGACCTCAGCGAGGTAAGAGTCGGCATTTAGCAATGCCTCACTTAAGGCCTTCCGTGTTTCTTTGGAGATAATAGATCGAACATAGATAACCTGACGGGTGTATTGGCTAGCTGAGCCAGTATGTCAAAGTTGTAGGGTCGATCCATGCCTTCTGGAGCTGACACCTTTAGAGACTTGTCAAACCGCGTCTCCTTCTGCTTGGATATAGTTTGAGGCTTGGACGGGCCGGCTTCTGAGCTTGTAGGGGAAGCAGGAGCTTGAGAAGGCAGTACTTCTTCTTGTGCGGGATCGTAAGTCCGAAGATAAGTCTTCCCCGATCGCGTCTCGCTAGATAGAACCTCGTAGGGGGAGGATACCATGTGGCATGGCTTAAACTTCTTGCTCCTTCTTGCTTTGGGAGGTGCTACCCTCTGCGTCACTTCTTGGACAAGGTCCGGATGGACCCACATGATTTTACCACGTCCGGTTGTGAGTGGGACCAAGGTTGAGTTGCGAGCTGGTGGTAGGTTGACGACTTCCATCATTGCCTTGGGGATCGGGACCACGCTGTTTGGAACTTCTGTAGGAGGAAAGTCTCCAAACTGAAGTGAGATCATATTAGCAGATACGACCTTATCTTCAGCTTCGAGATTGATCACTTGGCTGTCGATAAGCTGTTGTTTCTTTTTCTTCAGGATGATGCAGTCCTTGGTGGAGTGATGCACGTACTGAGGGTAAAGATAGTACTTAGGATCATTAAGTTGGCTTGCATCTGCAGGACGTCGTGGTGGGGGCAATGTTAGCTTATTACCCTTCATTAATGTGTGAAAGATGGTGATGACATCATCTTCATCAAAGGAGAAGTTCTCCTTAGGTTGTCGAAGGCGCCTTGAGAATTGGAAGCTCCTTTGGATGTGTCGACCTTCAGGACTTCTTTCCCTTTACCCCCACGAATAGGGATAGGAGGATGCTTGCCTTTGTCCTCATATTTGGGTGTCTTCAGCCCCAGTTGTTCCAAGTTAGGAACATCATTTTCAGCAGCATCAGTAGCCCCAATGAAAGCGGGCCATGTATCATACTTATGTATACCTAGACAAAACTTTACTGTAGGAAGGAAGTCATGTCGACAAATATCCATAAGTTCTGAGTCTGGTATGCCGAAGGGCATCTTCAGTGCTAGTCGTCTGAAGCGTTCAATGAAGGCAATGACAGATTTAGTCTTCGTTTGCTTGGTCTCGATGAGAGTGGTCATACTAACATGCATGCCACTCTCGTAAAACCTGTTGAGGAACAACCTCTCCAAGTCTTTGAATGAATTGATATACCAGTCAGGCAGACTGCAGAACCATTCGAAGGCTACCCCCTGCAAGGTGCTAGTAAACAGCTTTGACATGAATGGATCATCTCGGGGCAAGTACAGACTTTGCGTGTTGAAGTACGTCATGTGCTGACGAGGAGAAGTCAAGCCGTCGAATGAGTTCAGCATCAGCGGCTTGTAGTTAGGAGAGCAGGTAGCGTTCTTCCACTCAGGGGGATACGGTTGAGATATTCCCATCTTCTGCAGCTCGTCTTTGTGTGAGATGGTGTCTAGGCGAGCTACCAGGGAATCAATTGCATCCTTTTGATTGAACAGGTGTTGAGAAACAGCCGCTGAGCGGTTGTCAGGTGTTGTTGGTGAAGGACCACCCCCAGTATTTATAAGATTTGGAGGAGGTACAACAGAATGGTACTCCTTTTATAGGACAGGAGGGTTTTTGCTGTGAGCCAGACTAGCGTGGGCTGAGGCATTTTGCTGTGGTGGAGGAACAACTCCAGCAGATTGGACCGCCACGATACTGGTAAGCATATCAGTGATCTTGGCGAATGCTGTTTCGAGACCCTCTAGCTGTTTACTAGTCTGATCACTGGCTTCTTCAGGTCTTTCTTCGTCCGTCATGTACGTAGATAGCATGCGAGGATGAACAGAGGAAGCAGTACAACTGGTGCTGATACTGTCTTCGAGTGGATAAGTCCTTCATCTTCAGGTAGAGGAGGTAGATTGTCACCATCGGATTCAGAGGGATCATCGTCCTCTGGAAGGTTACCCCCAGAGTGGGGGTCATCTGCTTCAGACTCTGAGGGAATGCTACCCCGGCTTGGGAATCTTCATCGTCTATACGGAATTTTGCCTTTTATCGAGTGCCCATATAGACTCCTTCAGATGTGACAGCCTGTTGGCCATCTGTTGGTAGACTTCGTCTTCTTTTCTTGTGGAACTGAGAGAGAGGTTGGATTGGTAGTCCACCGTCTTTGATTGGAGCTTCCGTAAGGGGGACCCCATGAAGCCATGTTAGATGAGACACATAGTGGCTTCTCGTCGTCAGAGAAGTGTAGCCGTCGAAACACAAACTTTATCTGAGGCACTCTTGTTACTTTGGAGAAACAACAGTTGATAACAATATTAGCGCATGAAAGTGCACTATGAACTGTTATGTTCTTCCTCGCTTTATGCTTATGATTTATCATGTCGCACAAGTCAGCGGAAGGGAGTTTTGTCTTACAACCCATGTTGCATGCATCGCTGAGCTTTACATGCATGTTCGTAAGGAGAGTAGGCGCATCCAGACTTAGTTCATGTGCAGGGGCAACCCCTACACCTAAGTTCTGTGATGTCCTTGAAGACAGCCACGTGCTATACGCGTTGGGACCTGTCTTTTTGCTATGGGCACATAGTCCCTGAAGACTGGGCTTGGGCGCATGCTTCTTGACAGCATGTTTGAGTCGCCTTGATGTGGGCGCATAGTATGGATCCAGAGAGCCCGGGCCCATAGCCTTGGGCGCATGTCACGACCCGCACCCGTTTTTTTTAAATGGATAGACGACGTGTCAAAGCCGGCCTACGCCGCAGTGTCGGCGGTAGAACGCTGTCATGGCCATGAAAATCAAAATCACAATTAATGCTCATTCACATAATTAATTTAACTTACAATGATCACAAGTTTACATTTGTAGAAAAATATAAACTTGTACAAATAAATGAATGACTACAACTCAACTATCTAGCTAGTCTCTAGGCTTATGTCTGCAAGTATTTCCGTCACTCCCCAAGCTAAGTGAATCCATGGCTAACCTGAAAAATGTTGGTTTCCAGTCAGGAATGGAACGAGCACAATTCACTGAATGCAATTTCAAATAAAAAAAATGACTATACAACAGAGGTTAAACATCAATTACATGTTTTTGAAAATAAACAGGAAATACGAAAAACCAATAGCAAATAAATAGAAACAAAATACTTTCCCCAACTGTTAGAAGTACCTTTGATATGTGATTATTCTGGGACACTACACCGCACGGTCTACGAGGTCTACTTGCATGAAAAATAAGTACTGTCTACGAGGTCTACTTGCAAAAAAATAAGCACTGTCTACGAGGTCTACTGCAAAAATAAACACTGTCTACGAGGTCTACTGCATGAAAATAAACACTGTCTACGAGGTCTACTGCATGAAAATAAATACTATCTACGGTCGGATCACACATCCTTGGTACTTCTCATTCCCGACTCAATACTGTTTGCCATTGATTGTAAAAGTACAGAACAATTATCGGAGGACTGAACTTAGACTCACAATACAAACTCGTTCGTACAAAGAAAGTGTAGCACCCAGTTTTCCAAATGAGGGTAATTTTGAAATTTCGTGTTTATAATTATTTTAATAATGATATTTAATTCATGAGATGATTTTTGGTGATTTTAAATTATTTTAAAATTATTTAAATCAATGACTTGTGGTTTTGACGTTTTGCTAGTGAAACCCTATAGACTGTTTGACTTAGAGCCTAACCATGTGATTATGATATTTTAATATCATTTTTGGCCTAAGGATATTTTTGCATTTGACCTATTTGAATTATTTTGATATTTTTTATTATTATGATATTGTTTTGGGGTTATTTGAGTCGGGTTCGAATTTCAACTCAATCCGACTTGAAACGGGGACCCGGGGGTAGTTTGACTCTAGTGGGACCCACACTAGTTAGGCATGGCCCACATGATATTAATTTTAGTCCACATGATAGAAATATTTTAGTTAGAGGTTAGACTAATATTATGGATAAGGTTAGTGTGATTAGAGACTTTAGAATGACTAATTTAGCCCCAACCAATTAGCCCTTTCCTAATACTCATAGAATAGGTTAGTGGGGGCTTTTAGACTTTTCCTAATAGGAAAAAACCACCTTTATGGCCAGCCACAATAAGGATAGGGTTGAGCCTCCCATTTGTCATTATCCATCTATTTTTCTCTCTTGTTCTTCCCCAAATTCCTAGAGAGCAATCCCAAGCAATTTCTCCACCAAATCATTCTATTTTACCACCAAATCTTCTTCTTTCCTTCTCCATTCTAGCCAAGGAGGAAGCTACCCAAGTTTGGGAGGATTCGGAGCTCGTTCGTGTCTTTTGGAATCTCTACGTGTCGGTGTCGTTCCGGAAAGGTTTTTCTTCGATTCGATCTACCGGAAGGTATAAATCCCTTCTTCTTTTATTTCCTCATGCATATAGGTCTATTTTGAACCCATAGGAATGACCCTCATGGTTGTATCTCCATTTGTGTCCATTTTGTATCCATTTGGAGGTCATAGGAGTGTCCTTTGTGTTGTGGATGTGTTCATGTTACATATATAGATTTATATATATATTATAATGAGAGTGTATCTATATTTAATATGTAATAAATGGTTCATGATGATTATATAATCAAGTTTTTGAGTGTGGTTCCTCATATTATATTGCTATTATTGTTGTGGATAATTAGGATATATTGTGTATTCTTTTGGCTCAAACTATCTAAATCCGTCATAATTTTTATCCACGTTTTTAATTTCAGCCCTAACTTAGAAATATCATAACTTCTAGCTCAAAGCTCGGTTTAATCTCCCATTTTTTTAAAAAGAAGCGTATTGAAGTTAGCTTTCCAAAAACATATATTAATAGGCCTAATTCTTTCTGTAACTTTCTGGAGAATTATTTGAGTGTCAGTTGTACGAAAGACAAACGCGTTCTCGGTATTTTTGCGATTCCGGGAGTTTCCGAAAACGAAAACGCGATCCGTTTGAAGTTTCGGAAAGCTAACACATAGATCTATAACATACTTTAATCCTAGATTTTAATTCATGCTAAGATGGTACAGTATTGATTATTAGTAGGAGTTACTATTCGGCATATGCATTTTGTGCACCCTTGTGTGTAATATAATGTTCTATTTGATTTTAACCCATGTTAATGTATATACATTATGTAATTAAATAGAGAATGCAAGCATGAGTAAATGGTTAAATAAATGATGTATGAGGTGTAAGTATCCTATCTAATGTAAGCATGTATAAGTATGGCTTGTAATGAATATGCAGGTTCCATAGTATGTAATGTATGGTGCATATAGTAGTGCAAGAGAATAAATGAATGATGAATGAATGCAAGCATGAATGTAATGTAATAATAGATGTAATGTATGCAATATACAAGTTAATGAGATGTAATGTTCTAGGTTAATACAAATTCTATATTACCTCATGTACCCCTTACACTATGTTGACACTATCACACTTGACACTTTGTTCACTTACACTTTGACACTCTTTGATATATACACTATGTATGCCCATTTAACCCTCACTTGCCCCTTTGCCATGTTCACATACACACACATAGCCTCTTAAATAAGTATTTATGAATACAGTTAACTTAGCTATATATGTATATTATATATGTTAGCATATTGTGTTGTAATATATGTTTATATAACCATTTGAAATGCCATGATTATAGATCTAATATTGAATATCAATATATGCATGTGTATATGTGTAGACATATATAGCTTAAAGTAATAGATTACCTAGTGTATATCCAATGTGAATTCTTGCCTATTTGAGTATTGAATAATTGCATGCTATATAGAGTTGGATGTATATTGGCTTGTATAGCCTTGTATTGATGTGTGCTTGCTAGGATAGTCTTGGTTAGGCCTAGTAAGACTTGCTGGGTTAGGACATGACCTAGTTTGACCAAGTTTGACTAGTGCAGTTGACCAGAGTTGACCAAGGGTTGACTTTGGCCTAGTTTGACCTAGATTTATGTAGAATGTATTGTAATGCTTTATATTACCCTTCTGGACATGTTGTGACCTGTGCTGTTCTAATTAGGAGCCAGACACCTTTTCTCGGACAGTATCTTTACCTTGGACATTCAGATATCAGGCGAGTACATTCTCTGATCATTTCATATCCTGCTTAAATTATTTCCTGCAGTAGATTACTTTACTTGTACTGTCACAATGGTCACACGGATTGGTACTATATGGATCCTTTCTTGAGATGTTATCCTTAGGGAGCATCGGGTACTCTATGTTCTATGCGTTTTACTTACATGGCGTATCACTATGCTTCTTGGTTCATTCGATTACTTGTGACATGTACCCTCATGATCACAGAGTCTCTTGAATCTTACACTGTTGGGTTACCCCCAGAATCCCCATTTATGGGACTACTATGTATCACCTTCGGGGTCTATCACCTTCGGGTCTATCACCTTCGGGGGCTGTTACATAGCATCATATAACATAACCTGGCTGGATCCTTGTGTATTGATTGGGGGTACGGGAGAGTAGAAGTGGACATGTGAATAATACACCAGTAGTATCTTCATTGAATCATTCCGTAGTGTCTTCATTGAATCATCCCAGGCCATTTACATGTTCATGTTGTACTCTGACTCACTAGCCACATGTTAGCTCTCTATTTATAGTAGATATTTCTATTACAGTTCTCTCTCTATTTTTATACTGCACTTCTTTCAGTACTTGTATCTTACTTTACTGCATGTCTATATTTTCTAACCTGCTATGAATTGTTGAGATGTACTGTGCTCGCTCCTGTCCTGACTGGACCTGTTGATAAATTTTACAGATAGCTTGGAGGTTGCCTGCTAGCCTAGAGGACACTTTAGAGGTTGTTTAAGTAGTTATTTTATTTTGTCTGGAGTTGTTTTACTTTGTGGATCATTGTATCTGTATTTGAGTTTTGAGATATATTTCTGGGTTTATGTATCTTAGACACTTAGACTTCTATCTCCTGTATCTCTTTTGGATTTCATGTTTTATCTATCCTTATCATGCTCTACCTTAGATGTGATTGAGTCTGTATCTGCTATGTCACCCCCAATCGGGGAGTATAAACTGCCTAGCATTATATTGTTAAATGTTGTGACCTAGGACAGCGTTCTACCGCCGACACTGCGGCGTAGGCTGGGCGTAGTTTCGTTCTCGTACCCTAATAGTGGGTGCGGGTCGTGACACGTTTTTTAGTGGTGGCCCATGCAAGTCGAGTTTATGTAGTGGTATTCGAACTAGAGTACCACTACAGCCTGCAGTAGGATTAGGATATATTTTAAAGATACTCAATCACAGTTAGGATCCCTTGAGAGATTCCTGGGACGACCCTTGAGAATCTTATTTAATTTCGATTTGAAAACTCTCTTTTTCCTTGATTTGATTTATCTTTACTTTGTTGTTGAATTGATTTGTTGATGGATTATTATTGAATTTGAGTTTGTATTTATTGATTTTGATGAAGATTGTAGAATTTTGAATCTTGATGTTAGCAGTAGCATCCGAGTTTGTAGTTATATGATTTGAAAGATTTTGTTCATTTTTGAATTTTGATGTTCGTTGATAAATTTAATTTTTTTCGGTATTCATTGTTGATTTAATTTAATATTTGGCAAGATGAAATTATATGGGCTAGGTCATCTAAGTTATGGAATCTAGTCTTCTATAGTCACATTAGCCAGCATGGTGAGGACATATAGTCTGACTCTGGATATATTTCTCGGGTATGGAAATTTAAGGTTTTCGCAGCCAAGCATGCGACACCGCAAAAATGTTAAATACCATGATTCTAGGTATGTGCATAAGTCAAGGACTCTGTGATTATCGTAGCATTGCTTACTAGTATGACGAGGATTTAGAGTACCATGATTTTGGATAGACGTATATGATTATCAGATTGTACCTTAAGTGTTTTCGAACATGTTTTGCGACTTTTGTTTCAGTCCAAAAAAAAAAGAATTATTGTTGTTTTGTTTTGTTTTGTTTCTCCTTGTTTACTTGGGTTGTAGCTTTAGCTATTTTTAAACCTTGTGTAACTTCTTACCATGAAATTCTTCTTAATGAATCGATGATTTTGCTAGACTTTATCTTGGGATTTATATTTTAGTTCTGGATTTGAAAATGGTTTCCTCTTTTAAAACAGATAAGCAGAACAGATTCTTTTATCATTCTTTTCCTGCTAGTATTTTTATTACCATCATTCTTGTATATACCTGTCCTGATTATATCAATTCCCTGTCTCGTATATAATTCTGTCAGCTATACCTTGAAAACTCTTGAATCTTTATGTCGTACTTTTTTTTATCTGAGAAATGTTGAGGAAGTGACGTAAATTATCTAGTTCGGAAATGATGTAATTGGTTATCATAAAATAATTTGTAGGAATCAGAGTGTTGGATGTCAAATATGAAAATTTTGAAATGGAGTGTGGTAAAGGTTTAAAATGAAATCGAGGGATAAATGTTATCAATTTAGAAACAATCACAGAAAGTTGGTTATGGATATTTCATGGATGTATTTCAAAGCTAATGAGGATGTTCGAGGTCAACCTAGTTTTGAGAACTTAGAAAATCTTGGTTATTGATTCTGGGGAAAGCTTTTACTCTGAGGCGATGTGGAAATTTAGTAATGGAAAGAGAATTTTATAGTAATCAATGATTATGCAAAATTGAACTAGATATTGTAAGAAATGACTAGAGACAGATAGAACACAAGGATTTTAAGTTATAGGAATTATTTTGGATGAAAAAAAATGTGTAGAATTCAAAAGGATAATAATTGAAGGTGAACGTTGAAGAAATGTGAAGGTTGATTTATAAAACGAGAATAAATTTTGCATGACATAGTGGTATTAGGGTTGAATAAATATGAGACTTGATTTAAACAAATATGAGGATTCCATAAACTAGATTTGGAGGTTTCGGATCTAATTTAGAACGAGGTGAAAGAATTTGGAAACTTGATTAAATGGATAAGTGTTGATACCTAATTAAGAGGGGTATGCTTCGTGGAAAATATTTTGGAAGTTTAGAATTTTGTCTATGGTGATTGTGGTAAAGGTTTAGATGACTGAAGGTAAAATTTCGATGATAGTCGTATGAAGGTTGATTTTCATATTGGGACTTGTGAAAAAAAAATGGTTTGGCAAATGATAAACTGATAGTATTAGAGGGATGATTTGCTGACTTCATATGAAATCTTTTTCTGTTTTCTCTAAAAAGGGTTTTTTTTCAATATCATTGAATCCTAGTTTCCTTAATCACGACCAAATCGAATTCGATTATCCTTTCTTATCATATTTATATCTTGGGTTGTACTTAATTGAATTAAATTGATTGTGACCTGAATCTCTATCCTTGTATGCTCGATCTCAGACTTTGTTGAACCTGTCCTCCATATTGCCTAAATCTTGATTTTCCCCAATTTGATCAACTTAGATCGTATCGAGACTAAATATTCTTAATACGTATTGTGATTGGAAATTTTCATGAAATTGGCTTTCATTCCTTAACTTTGATTCTGATTTTCTTCTGAACCCTTTAAAGATAATGGGTAGTTACTTTTCTTTATTTTTATGACAAGTACCAGTTTTCATATAGGATGGTAGACTGCCTTACAATTTTGATGTTTTGTTGTTTCTGTAACTTCTCTAGTTTAGCACCCTAGATTGCTTGTGTGTTTGTTACCCTATGACCGTTTTGGTATTAGCACGGCTAGTATACCTAGATGAGACTTTCACTACCACCGTATGCCATGACCCTGTATGTCGTCCTTTTGATCACATTATTTGTTTTAATCTGGGACTTTGATTGTGGGGGTTTGACCTAGAGGGAGTATGGATATTTTAATTTCGAGGACGAAATTTTTATAAGGTGGATAGAGTTGTAGCACCCAGTTTTCCAAATGAGGGTAATTTTGAAATTTTGTGTTTATAATTATTTTAATAATGATATTTAATTCATGAGATGATTTTTGGTGATTTTAAATTATTTTAAAATTATTTAAATCAATGACTTATGGTTTTGACGTTTTGCTAGTGAAATCCTATAGACTGTTTGACTTAGAGCCTAACCATGTGATTATAATATTTTAATGTCATTTTTGGCCTAAGGATATTTTTGCATTTGACCTATTTGAATTATTTTGATATTATTTTATTTTATGATATTGTTTTGGGGTTATTTGAGTCGGGTTCGAATTTCAACTCAATCTGACTTGAAACGGGGACCCGGAGGTAGTTTGACTCTAGTGGGACCCACACACTAGTTAGGCATGGCCCACATGATATAATTTTAGTCCACATGATAGAAATATTTTAGTTAGAGGTTAGACTAATTATTATGGATAAGGTTAGTGTGATTAGAGACTTTAGAATGACTAATTTAGCCCCAACCAATTAGCCCTTTCCTAATACTCATAGAATAGGTTAGTGGGGGCTTTTGGACTTTTCCTAATAGGACAAAACCACCTTTATGGCCAGCCACAATAAGGATAGGGTTGAGCCTCCCATTTGTCATTATCCATCTATTTTTCTCTCTCTTGTTCTTCCCCAAATTCCTAGAGAGCAATCCCTAGTAATTTCTCTACCAATCCTTCCATTTCACCACCAAATTCTTCTTCCTTCTCCATTCTAGCCAAGGAGGAAGCTACCCAAGTTTGGGAGGATTCGGAGCTCGTTCGTGTCCTTTTGGAATCTCTACGTGTCGGTGTCGCTCCGGGAAGGTTTTTCTTCGATTCGATCTACCGGGAGGTATAAATCCCTTCTCCTTTTATTTCCTCATGCATATAGGTCTATTTTGAATCCATAGGAATGACCCCCATGGTTGTATCTCCATTTGTGTCCATTTTGTATCCATTTGGAGGTCATAGGAATGTCCTTTGTGTTGTGGATGTGTTCATGTTACATATATAGATTATATATATATTATAATGAGAGTGTATCTATATTTATATATGTAATAAATGGTTCATGATGATTATATAATCAAGTTTGTGAGTGTGGTCTCTTTATTATTGCTATTATTGTGTGTGGATAATTAGGATATATATTGTGTATTCTTTTGGCTCAAACTATCTAAATCCGTCATGATTTTTATCCACGTTTTAATTTCAGCCCTAACTTAGAAATGTCATAACTTCTAGCTCAAAGCTCGGTTTAATCTCCCATTTTTTAAAAAAAGAAGCGTATTGAAGTTAGCTTTCCAAAACATGTATAAATAGGCCTAATTCTTTCTGTAACTTTCTGGAGAATTATTTGAGTGTCAGCTGTACGAAAGACAAACGCGTTCTCGGTATTTTCGCGATTCCGGGAGTTTCCGGAAACGAAAACGCGATCCGTTTGAAGTTTCGGAAAGCTAACACATAGATATATAATATACTTTAATCCTGGATTTTAATTCATGCTAAGATGGTATAGTATTGATTATTAGTAGGAGTTACTATTCGGCATATGCATTTTGTGCACCCTTGTGTGTAATATAATGTTCTATTTGATTTTAACCCATGTTAATGTATATAAATTATATAATTAAATAGAGAATACAAGCATGAGTAAATGGTTAAATAAATGATGTATGAGGTAAGTATCCTATCTAATGTAAGCATGTATAAGTATGGCTTGTAATGAATATGCAGGTTCCATAGTATGTAATGTATGGTGCATATAGTACAAGAGAATAAATGAATGATGAATGAATGCAAGCATGAATGTAATGTTAATAGATGTAATGTATGCAATATACAAGTTAATGAGATGTAATGTTCTAGGTTAACACAAATCCTATATTACCTCATGTACCCCTTACACTATGTTGACACTATCACACTTGACACTTTGTTCACTTACACTTTGACACTCTTTGATATGTATACACTATGTATGCCCATTTAACCCTCAGTTGCCCCTTTGCCATGTTCACATACACACACATAGCCTCTTAAATAAGTATTTATGAATACAGTTAACTTAGCTATGTATATTATATATATGTTAGCATTGTGTTGTAATATATATGTTTATATAACCATTTGAAATGCCATGATTATAGACCTAATATTGAATACCATATATGCATGTGTATATAGTGTAGACATATAGCTTAAAGTAATAGATTACCTAGTGTATATCCAATGTGAATTCTTGCCTATTTGAGTATTGAATAATGCATGCTATATAGAGTTGGATGTATATTGGCTTGTATAGCCTTGTATTGATGTGTGCTTGCTAGGATAGTCTTGGTTAGGCCTAGTAAGACTTGCTGGGTTAGGACATGACCTAGTTTGACCTAGTTTGACTAGTGCAGTTGACCAGAGTTGACCAAGGGTTGACTTTGGCCTAGTTTGACCTAGATTTATGTAGAATGCATTGTAGTGCTTTATATTACCCTTCTGGACATGTTGTGACCTGTGTTGTTCTAATTAGGAGCCAGACACTCTCCTCGGACAGTATTTTACCTTGGACATTCAGATATCAGGCGAGTACATTCTCTGATCATTTCATATCCTGCTTAGAATTATTTCCTGCAGTAGATTACTTTACTTGTACTGTCACGATGGTCACACGGATTGGTACTATATGGATCCTTTCTTGAGATGTTATCCTTAGGGAGCATCGGGTACTCTATGTTCTATGCGTTTCACTTACATGGCGTATCACTATGCTTCTTGGTTCATTCGATTACTTGTGACATGTATCCTCATGATCACAGAGTCTCTTGAATCTTACACTGTTGGGTTACCCCCAGAATCCTCATTTATGGGACTACTATGTATCACCTTCGGGGTCTATCATCTTCGGGGTCTATCACCTTCGGGGGCTGTTACATAGCATTATATAACATAACCTGGCTGGATCCTTGTGTATTGATTGGGGGTACGGGGGAGTAGAAGTGGACATGTGAATAATACACCAGTAGTATCTTCATTGAATCATTCCGTAGTCTTCATTGAATAATCCCAGGCCATTTACATGTTCATGTGTACTGACTCACTAGCCACATGTTAGCTCTCTATTTATAGTAGATATTTCTATTACAGTTCTCTCTCTATTTTATACTGCACTACTTTCAGTACTTGTATCTTACTTTACTGCATGTCTATTTTCTAACCTGCTATGAATTGTTGAGATGTACTGTGCTCGCTCCTGTCCTGACTGGACCTGTTGATAAATTTTACAGATAGCTTGGAGGTTGCCTGCTAGCCTAGAGGAGACACTTTAGAGGTTGTTTAAGTAGTTATTTTATTTGTCTGGAGTTGTTTTACTTTGGGATCACTGTATCTGTATTTGAGTTTTGAGATATATTTCTGGGTTTTGTATCTTAGACACTTAGACTTCTCTCTCATGTATCTCTTTTGGATTTCATGTTTTATCTATCCTTATCATGCTCTACCTTAGATGTGATTGAGTCTGTATCTGCTATGTCACCCCCAATCGGGGAGAATAAACTGCCTAGCATTATTGTTAAATGTTGTGACCTAGGACAGCGTTTATACCGCCGACACTGCGGCGTAGGCTGGGCGTAGTTACGTTCTCGTACCCTAATAGTGGGTGCGGGCCGTGACAGAAAGCCTAGGGACGAAAACCTAGGTACAGCAATCTAAGTACAATTGTTTATTTTAGATTCTGGGGGTGACGAATAGAGGCTCGGGAAGGCGACGGCAGTCCTGTCTTACTCCTTGGACGATCGGTATGCAGCCTTGGCTCCTTGCGTGAAGATGGTTGGCGTTGACGAAGAAGGGCTCTTTTTGCTCCTCTGTTGCTCTCCTGGCTTCTCTCTCTCTTTCTGTATATTTTCTCTCTGGCTCTGTATTTTTTATTCTTTTGTTGCCGGTCGTGTCTTTGCAGAGAAATGATGCTGGCTATTTATAAGAGTGGGATATGATCATTAGGGTTTGCTAATGATCATTTGTTTGGAATGTCAGCGCTCCTTTGATCTATCTGAACCCTTGATCCTGATTACAATGAATCTAGGCCATTAATGCGGATAGCACCGAATCTTGTGAGCAATTAATGTTAACTGCTTTAAATCTTCATGATGGATTATACCAATGTCCGATTGCTTGCCACGTGTCCTATTGGCTTTAAGATAAATGATGTGCCTTGATCTCGGTAATTATGAGGATGACGTCAAATATATTGTTGAGATTCGGTTAAATCCTTGATTGATCCGATGCCACGTGTTTTAGTTGTGGGGCCTGCCAGAGCCGCATAGGATAGGCAAGACTTGAACCACAGGGAGGTAATCTTCATGAGCCACATAGGACAACGCCTTATTGAGCCGCAGGGGATGATCTCTCAATGAGCCGCATATGCATAATCTCTACGAGCCGCATAGGCTAGCGTTGTATTGAGCCGCAGGGACTGGGCTCTCGGTGGGCCGCATATGGCTGATTTCTGTTGGCCATAGGGTGACTTCTTAGTGAGCGCATAAAGCTGTTCTCATTTAAGCGCATGAGACGTGCCACGTGGCAATCTAGGACCTCTGTCGGATCGGGTCAGAGATTTTCTTCTTTTTCCGAAGAGTCTGTCATTATGGCAGAACCATTATGACGCTTATGTCAGAGCCGTCACGGTCGTCGTCATGTCAGGGCATTAATGAGGCCACTACTCAAATGGCCAGTGTAGGGAGGGATCCCAAGGGGGGATGTGGCATCGATCGGGCCGTATATTCCTGCTGAACCGCATACACTCCCGAGCAGCATGAGACTGAGAGTCTTCTTTGAATCGCGTAAGGCTGCTCCTGTATAAGCCGCATGGGCTTCTTCCCAGAGCCGCATGGACCATTACTCTGATATTTTCCATGCTTCTACAGGACCCCCTTCAAAGTTTTCAATTTGCAAAATTGAAACACTTTGAATAAGAAGCATGGCCTCGTTCATGCCGTATAAGTATCTCAGCCGCATAGACTCATTGGCCGCATGGCTTTTTGCCACGTGTCCTGACTACGTGTGCAAATCTTCATTAAATGCTCTTGATTCATTTTTGAATTAACGCCGTCTTTTGGGGGAGGATCCCAAGAGTCGGTTTTGCCTTGACCGAAGCGTTTTTGCCTTATCTTTTGAAGCAGCGCATAATCCGAGGCATAATCCGAGACGTTTGTTCGTTTTATGGGTCTCTTTTGCCTATAAATAAGAGTCTTTTAGCCCCTTGGGGGTTTCTTTACCTTCTCTCTTGCTCAAATTTCTTGTTGCCGACTTTGCTCTTCGTCTTCTTCCTTCAACGATCGACAATGGCTCCCAAGAAGGCTGCTGCTGCTACGGGCAATAAGGTCGCATCATCTTCTGCGGCATCGAAGGGCAAGAAGGCCGCGTCTTCATCGACTGCGGCGACGAACGTGGAGGCTCCTCTGCCGACTGGCGTGCCTGCTTTTCACCCCGACGTCCACCCGCCTATTGCTGGTAGGATTTCTTAATATGAACTACCATGGCTACGCCGCATATTTTATGCGCGAGCTATATCCCAAAGCATGCTGTGTGTTCGACTTATGCTCAGGCCGCATGGGGTATGACCCAGGTTTGAGCGACATGAAAGTGGTTGCATTACTTCTTTATCAAGGCCGTATGAGCTCTTTCAAACTGAGCCGTTTAAGCATATTTTCGAACTGAACCGCATAAGCTCCTCCTCGCTGGACCGCATAAGCTCATCCTCGCAGGGCCGCATAAGCTTTTTCGAGCTGAATAAGCTTATTCAAATCGGACCATATTCGCATTCACTCCCTTCGAACCGCATAAGTTCCTCCGTACTGAGCCACATGAATTCCTTTGAACGGAACCGCATAAGCTTCTTCGCACGGGACCGCATGGGCTCTTCAAACTGAGCCGCATAAGCTTATTTGAACTGATCTGTATAAACCTTCTTTAAACCGAGCCGCATGAGGCTATACTGGGCCGCATAAGTATCATGTAGTTTTTGTGTTTCAGCTACCTTTTTGACTTGTTTCTTTTGCTTTTTCTTCAGTGAATCTGCCAGTGAATCCTGCGGGGAACTCATGGTAGGCTGCGTCAGTTTGCTCGGGCGTACATCGAGATGACTTAGTTAGTTAAGTGTCCGAACAGCTACTCATTGACGAACCTTTGGAGCAACTAAATGCTATCAGGGTTCAATCTTTTTAATTCCTTGGTGACATGATAAGCTGGGCAGTATGATGGGAAGTATCTGAAACCGGTCTTCCTCTTTGGGGATGCATTGGTCGTAGAAAACTCCCGAGTGCTGGAAATTTCCGAGAGTTGGGATTTTGACCTGGACGGGATGCCAATTCACATCCCTATTATGAAGCGCTATTTCCCTTTTGAGTGGTTCAATATGATCGTTCTGGATAGGCAGATGCCGGAACCCTCACTCCAATCCGACTGGGGATGTTTGTGGGTAACATTCGTTATAACTGAGCCACTGGGTCAGTGCGCGCGGTCAAAGATCCGGCCAGTCGGTCCGTGATGGGGTTAGTTCCGGGTACCTTCATCAACACCTCCGGTCCTAATTTTTCATTCTCCCAGGCTGATACCTTCCTGAATCAGCTTGCTCGCAAGGATCCTATCCTGTTGGTAGGTTGGTACTGCCGATGGTTACGCCCCATTCCCCCGTGGGCTAATCTGACTCATGGATTCTACGAAAGTACGAAGAATTCTTGTGGGGAGTCAACCTTTATGATGCTATCCGGGGGACCAGCAAGGGTTGCCGTTAATAAGCCACTATTCATGGCCCTTCTGGAGATGTACAATCATCGGACGGGGACCTTTTTTATCCCTGTCGGAGAACTGGGGCTTGCTCTTCACGAGATGTATGCTGTCTCCAGCTCTCCTGGGGGGATGAACCCTTCGAGGTGTACACTCCGACTAATGAGGAGCTCCAAGATTTGGATCGACGATTCCCCGGTTTCGTCGCCGTGTATCAAGAACTATTGTGCCATCATAGCACCTGTCACCGAACGACTATCCAGAAAAACGACAGCTCGGAAGGGGATTCTCCCTATACTAAATCTTGGGTCTCGTACCTCTTCAAATTCAGTGCGGCTGGCCGGGTTACTTCCCGAGACCGTCTGACTCCTAGGAAAGTAGAGGACTTGGTGTCGACTGCTAGGAGGTCGAGCTCTAAAAATGACCGGTTTGGGAGCCAGATTGACTCCTTCAGCTACTTTTGTTATGGTACCCGGCGGCTGTCAGAGAAGGCACTCTTGGCCGGGTTTCTAATGGTATGGCTGTGCAACTGCGTGGTCTCAGGAGGGGCAGGTTCATTGAGAGGATTAGTCGCCACTTCATTCTTCTTTGCCGTGAAGTTGGCCTTTGGGGTCAGGCTGGCACTTCTTCCTGCCATGGTGTGTAGTATTCAGCATGGTCTCCGCGCTTCTCGTCCAAGGTCATTGCTCATGACATGGCAATGGACTTTGAAAGTGCAGAATTGCCTTATCATTACTTACTGGATGGCTGTTGCTGCATTATCAGTCCTTGATGAGACCTGAAACGGGAGATGGCGTTACAGATGACGAGCGTTTCTTTTCAAGTATCGCCATCAGCCTTAGGAATGTAGTATCATGCCGGCGTGTCGAAGAATGCTGGCGAGAGTGGACGGGTATAATTTCTTCGTATCCGTTCTCGTTTCACCGATCAAGAGGTGAGAAATGTCATGTTGAGGGGTTGGACCTCCTCATTTCTTGCCTGAAAATATGCGTTTCTGGCTACGTAACATTCGCCCGGCGCATCTAGTTTACCGGAATCGCAACACTGTGTATTTGGAGCCCTACTTGCCTAGTAGGTTTGCCCGTCAATTTGGGTATAGTCAGCTATTCCTCGGGCGCCCCAGTTCTCACCTGGGATTTGAAGGTAGCATTCTTGACGGTGTTAGGGCATGGAGCTACTATGACACCTGTCATACTCGGACTAGCTTCTTGGTCCCTGCCGCAAACGTGATAGGGGAAATGCTGTATATGGCGGCCCTATATCATATTACGGCGAATCCTCCTCCCCTCGATTTTGACTCGAGGACTAGCTTCATTGTGGGCACTCGCCTGGCGGAGAAGGCTACGACGTCGAGAACAAAGAAGAAAGGGACGAATAGAGTTCCTTCGCCCGATTCTGAGTCCTTCAACACAATTGGAGAAGACAACGAGGGGGACGACGAGGACTCCCTTTCTTCGGGTGACGAGACAATGGCGGGTCAGCCTCCCGTCATGGCAGGTGAGATGATGACGGATCAACCGTCGGCTGTATTTGATGAGGCAGTGGACCAGTTACCATCTGTGTCGGAGGTGGTACGGGTAGAACTACCGCCCGTCATGCCTGGTCCCTCACTAAGCGAGGCAGGCTGAGTCTACTGGCGGAGGGGTAACTTTTTCTGTAAAGAGAGCGGCGGTCGGTCCCCGTAGACTGCTTATCACGGAGAAGGGTGAGGATGTAGACGGTATTCCAGAGGTAAGTGGAGCTTTCTTTGTTGTAGTTTTCTTCTTTTCCGAAGATATGACTTAATTACTTTTCTTTGTAGATGTCTGGTGAACCGTCCTTTCCTGAACCGTCTATTTCCCCTGTAGCTGATCCGGCCCTTGCTGCTTTGATTAGCGGCGTGTGCGCCGCGATCCTTTCTGCGGGTGCTCTCTCAGCGGTGGCTGGAAGCTCCCAGGTTGCTGAAACCTCGGCCCGGGGTGACGACGGTTTCCTTGGACCCGTCCCTGAAACCGCTGATCTTCAGCAGTGCGATGCTGATCTCGGTGCGCCCCCTCCCGAGATGCAAGGGCGGAGGAGTCTATTGTACCTGACTCGGGGGCTGTTGGTGAAGGGGCTATGGTGGCTGCAGGCGAATCTCGGTCTTCGCACTCCTCCACTGGTAAGATAAGCCAGATATTGACTAGTGAGGGGGCTTATTTGCTCTATCAACATATTCTCCGGATCAAATCGATCATGGTTGCCTTGGCCCGCAGGTCCTGACCCTTTACTTCCCACCGTGGATGTTCTTGGGGAAGGCTCGGCCTGCCGTGATACGGGAGAAAGGAGCGTTCCCCTTCTTTGTCGTCCCTGTCGAGGAGCCTCCTGCCAGCTCTGGGCCGACGGAAATGGGGTTGGCGATGGTCTCCGCCTCATCCTCTGCAGATTATACGGCTCCGGAGACCGACCTCTCGACCCTGCCGAGTATTCAAATTTTACAGGCTGCCGAAGAGGAGTTGGTCGCTGTTCAAGCGTCCTTTCGTGCGGAGCTGGTTTCTCTCGTAGCAGGAGCGGCGGATTCTGTTGCGTCTTCTTCGGTGCTACCAGCCACGCTTCCGTTGACACCGGCCTCCACGGAGACTCTGGACGAGGTGACGCAGGACGTGGTCGACAGCTTCTATCGTCATTTGCAAAGGGGCTAGACGCTGCCATAGGACGGGGATCCCCATTTTCTCTATCTCTCCGGTGCGCTCGGGGTCAAATTGCAACCTTGAAGTCCCTTCCTGGCGGGGTGGGATTGGCTGCACTGCTGGAACCTAAGCTGACAGAAGCTGATCAGCTTGTGACCCAACTACTGGCGATACGACAGGCGGGCTTGCCTGCTGCGATTGAGCGGGAGCGTGGCTTCCTCATTGCTGCTCGGGATAGGATTAAGCTAGCCCGAGATACTGCTGGGCCACTTGTACGGGGGGACCTTGATAAGTTCTCCGCTTCGTATGACCAGCTGGGTCGTAGGAGTCAGGCTTGCCGTGCTCGGGAAGAGTCCGCTTCTCATGGAATTGCTGATACGAAGGAGCAGATTCTTGGACTCCAGAGGCAATTGGCCTTCTTAGAGTCAGAGCTGGAGGCTGCTCAGGCGGAGCAGGAGTCGATCGTTCGGGAGCCGAGAAGGTTTCCCGATCTTCCGATAACCTGGAGCGGGCTTTTAAGAAATTTGAGGATAACTGGCAGGCTCACGCTCATCTGGAGGATTAGGCGGTGCTGACCCATGAGGCAGAGCGTCGAGCCTCCCAAGGTTTGAACGGTCGGTTGTTTTGCTGACAGACCGTCTCAGGGCGTTATGTGCCCCAGAGCAGTGATCAGCTGTTTTCTTTGTTTTCTCTTTTCTTTTTTTTGTAAGGGATGTGATCCCAAATGAAGTGGTACGTTAAATTTTGAATAAATGAGCCTGTTTCAACTCATCATCTCTTTCTTGTACTTGTGCGTCTGTGGAATTGGACTTGCTGGGGGATTTATTTGTGGACCTGTTATCCTAGGCGTACCTATGGTTTTAGGTACGGATAACAAGTTTGGACAGGATGTCCGGAACAGCCGTGGCAAAGTGGTCATGGATGTTCTCGGTGCTTAAAAAAAAGGAATGCCATAGAGCAGCTGGGCTCCCGGGGCATGGTGGGGTAGTGGATTTATGCTAAGAAGCTTAGCAAAGGAATATTTGTGGACCTATTATCCTTGGCGTACCCTGGTTCGGGATACAGATAATAGGGTGAAAGGAAAACCAACATATTTGCTCAGAGGTCATGAGGACATGGCAACCATGAGGGTTTTACCGTGGAATCTTCCTGCTCAGAGGTAATGAGGACATGGCAGGGAGGTTTCACGAAAGATATTCGTGGTCAACAGCGGACATTTGTGGACCTATTATCCTTGTCGTACTCCGGTTATGGGTACAGATAATAGGTCGAAAAGGAGACCGACATACTGCTCAGAGGTAATGTGGACATGGCAAGCATGAAGGTTTCTTCGACGGAGCCTTACCACTCAGAGGTAATGATGACATGGCAGGAGTGGGCTCAATGAAGAGGGGGTACATAGAACGACTCAGAGGTAGGAGAACGTGGAAGTTCTATGTGAGGGCGGTTTGTTTTTGGTGGAAGTGGAAACGACTCAGAGGTAATGAGGATATGTCCATTTTCGGAAATTTGTGGATCGATTACCCTTTTTGTATACTGGGAGTGCGGGTATTGGATCATGAGGGAGGATCTCTTCCGGGAAGAAAGTTCAGAGGTATAATCATACGTGACTTACTATCTGAAAGAGTGACCGGAATGTGAGTTCAGAGGCACCAGCGGGTACATAACTTGGTAAATTAACATATTGAGAGAGCGAGAGTCCAGTAGCACCAGCAGGTACATGACTCGATAATCTGAAGGGGACGTGGGGGTGAGTTCAGGGGTACCAGCAGGTACATGACTCGATAATCTTGAAATATGAGGGTGTGAGTTCAGTGGTACCAGGGTACATGACTCGAAGACCTTGTAGCGAATATCGTTTAGACATAATATTTCTTTAGGAACTTGCCGTTGACGGGCAGCATGAGCAAGTCTCCATTTTGCTTTGCAAGGCGGTAAGTACCGTTGGAGAATACCGTCTCAATGATAAATGGGCCCTCCCACTTTGGCTGGAATTTGCCGGCGGTCTTATGAGTCATGACCATTGGCCTCCGGACTGCCAAGACGAGATCGCCTACCTGGAATATTCTGATTTTGACCTTCTTGTTGAAGGCTCCTGAGATGCGTGCTTGGTATAGCTCGATCCTTTGCTGAGCTAGGAGGCGCTTTTCATCTAAGGCCTCTAACTCTTGCAGTCGACGTCGGTAGTTATCATCGGTTGTCAATTGATGTGTGAGGGCGACACGTAGTGAGGGGATCTGTGTCTCCAAGGGGAGGACTGCCTCACTCCCATATTCCAGGAAGAATGGTATATTTCCGGTGGCTGTTCGGACCGTGGTACGATAAGCCCATAAGCACTCGCCGAGCTTCTCGTTCCAGTCGCGCTTGTTGGAGGAGACGAACTTCTTGAGCAGTTTGATGATTGTTTTATTGAACGCCTCTGCTAACCCATTTGCTGGGGTTGTATGGCGTCGAGGCGATATTCTGAATACGGTGCTTATCGCAAAACCGATAGAATACGTGGCTTGCAAACTGCGGACCATTATCATGGATGATCCTTCGAGGCAGTCCAAAGCGGTAGATGACGTGGTGTCTAAGGAAGCTGATCACGTTTGAAGTCTTAACTTCTGCGAGTGGGACAGCTTCCGCCCATTTGGAGAAGTAATCAGTGATCGCAAGTATGAAGCGATGTCCTCGGAGGAAGGTGGGGTGATTGGACCAATAATATCCATTCTCCATGCTTCGAATGGCCAGGACGCCACTGTCGGATGTAAAAATTCGGAAGGTTGGTGGATGAAGTCCGCGTGGACTTGGCAAGCTTTGTACTTTCTAGCATAATCTATCGCGTCTGCCACCATTGTGGGCCAATAGTAGCCCATTCGGCGAAGGCGGTCTTGCAGTCTCGGACCGGGCTGGTGGGCCCTGCAGACACCGTCATGGGCTTCTCGTACGGCTTCTTTGGCTTCTGCGTTTGACAGACACCGAAGCAGTAATCCATCGTAGGAGCGGCGATACAGCATTTCGTCTCTGTATCGTAGAAGAATCTAAGAGAACGCCTTCTGATGGAAGTGGCTTCCTTTGGATTTTCAGGCAGGATGTCGTAGACGACGAAGTCGATGAATGGTTGTCTCCAATCTGGGACGTCATCGATCGTCTGTGCTGAATAACTTGCGACGAATTACACATTATTTTTGGGACAGACCAGTTCATGGCCTATCACTTCCACTGATTATCGATCATAATTCGGAACTGCTAGGGAAGCGGCGAGACCAGCTAAGGCATCGGCTTCAATATTTCAGAGTCTGGGGACGTGCTCGATGAAGAACCCCTCAAATGTCGAGATGATATTGATCGCTATTTGATGATAAGGGATCATGTCTTCATGGCGGACCTCGTACGAACCCCGGATCTGATTGACGATTAGTTGGGAATCGCCATACGCTTCAAGGTATTCTACCCCCAGCTCTCTTGCAAGTTGGAGGCCAATGACCAGAGCGTTGTACTCGGCCACATTGTTAGAACAGGGTTCAGTGAGGGAATAAGCGCGGTTAATCACCAATCCGGAAGGAGAGATTAGCACTACCCCGACTCCGACGACTATATTGCCTTTAGGTCCGGTCCTCGAAGCGCCGTCGAAGAACATTCGCCATATATTTTCGCGAGCGGTTGTATGCGAGTTGGCGACCTCATCTGGGATCTCTTCATATATCCTGGAGGACTCCGAGCCTGGGTGGGCTGCCAAGAAATCTGCCAGGGCTTGACCTTTGACTGCCTTTTGGAGGACGAAGATCATATGATAAGGGGACAGTAATATTGCCCATGTAGCGAGTCGAGAGCTGAGTGCCCCTGGTTTAGTCATGAGGACCCTTAGAGGGTTGACTCGTGAGACCACATGTATCGTTTGTCCGGCGACATAGTGTCGCATTTTCTGAATGGCGAACACCAGGGCGAGGCATTCCTTCTCCACAGCGGTGTATCGATGCTCTGGCCCAATCATCATTCGGTTGAGGTAATATATGGCCTGTTCATGGCCTGCATCGTTATTCTGTGCCAGCAGAGCACCGAGGAGTGTTCCATTGCTCGTACATAGAGCAGAAATGGTTTTCCAGGGACTAGGGCTACCAAGACCGGAGGATTTGACAGATATTCTTTGATGCTATCGAAAGCACGCTGGCATTCCTCGTCCCATACGAATGAGACTCTTTTCTTCATGAGGTGCATGAATGGTCGGCATCGCCCGAAGAGGTTGGAAATGAACCTTCTGATGTAAGCTAACCTTCCTTGAAGGCCTCTAAGTTCGCGGAGATTTCTTGGGGGACCCATCTCCATGATTGCTTTTGTCTTTTCAGGGTCTACATGGATACCCTTTGCAGTGATGATAAAGCCTAAGAACTTCCCGCTGGATACGCCTAGGAAGGACTTCGTAGGGTTCATTTTCAAATTATGCGTTCGTATTAGGTCGAACACCGTCCTTAGATCCTGCAGATGGTCTCCTTTGCTACGGCTCTTGACGGCTATATCATCAACATAGCACTCCACCGTCTTGCGCAAGTGGTCTCTGAAGATGATGCTCATAGCTCTTTGATATGTGGCGCCAGCATTCTTTAAACCGAAGGGCATGACTGTGTAGCAATACGTGCCAATCGGTGTTCGGAATGATGTATGCTTTTCATCGTTAGGAGACATTTTGATCTGATTGTACCCCGAGAAGCCATCCATGAATGACATGCGTTCGAAGCCGCAGGTATTGTCGATCATGATGTCTGTGATAGGAAGGGGGAATTCATCTTTGGGACATGCCTCGTTCAGGTTGCGGAAGTCGATGCAGATTCGAATCTTCCATTCTTCTGAGAACGGGTACTATATGGCAAACAATCGGGATGTGCTCCTTGAGGATGAAGCCATGGCTATCAGTTTGTTGACTTCAGCTTCGATCGCGTCCATGATGCCTGGGCGGAAGCGTCGCTTGTTTTGCTTAACTGGCTTCGCATCTGGTCGAATATTAGTTTATGAAGAGCGATGTCAGGATTTAACCCTGGCATGTCTTCATAGCTCCAGGCGAACACATCAATGTACTCTCTGACAAGTTCTAACAGCGACTCCCGTTCTTCGTCGGTTAGGCTTTCACTGATGAAGATCGGTTTTGGAGAAGATTCGCTGCCGAGATCCACTTGTATGACCTCATCTTCAGTAGGGGTTCTCTCAGTTCGAACCGCTTTTCCCATTGTGCGTCTAATTGCTGGGCCCATGGCTCTAGCTCGAGAATTTCGGGATGTCTTCGTCTTCTTCGTAAGCGTCGGCGAATGCCATGTTGACTGACATGACTTGTCTGAATACATCCCGATGCTGGTATCTGAGTCGAAGTTGGTGATCCGGTTGAATGTGACTGCCAGTCGCATTCTTCATCTGAACTCAGGGGTCGTAGTAGGGTACATACCCTAACCCGCATCGAGTTTTGTTATAGTTCCGTGGTTTGCCCGCCGGGACTGGCGGCTTCAAAGGTAATCGTCGCCCAGTGCCATAGTTCAATCCTGGCGTAGTCTCCAGATCATACCCCTGTTTCTGCATGAGATATTTGGATTGAGGGCTATAGAGATACAGAGGCAGTCTCCCGGCATCTGACCCGAGGTCGACTTCTTCTATGGTGGGGGATGAGGGTTGTTCGTCCGGCCGAAGATGATTGGATGATCTCCTCCCTCTATATTCGGTAAGCGTCTTCTACTGGAGTAAGCTATTGCGGTGTACACATTTGTCACCTGTGTGTGTAGGTGAGCGCCTATACCGTGTTCCATAGCATACATCGTACATAGCTTATTGAGCTCGGTGTAGTTCAAAGATAACCCTTTATTGATGAAGTAAGGTATCTTTTCTAGGGGGATTACATCATCAGCGGAGGGGACATTAGTGTGGGCAGCCACATACTTGGCTAGCTCCGGTTCCTCTTCGGCTACCCCCTGTGTGAACGAAGACTGAGAGGACGACCTAGGAAGCTTGATCGTCAGTGGTCCAGTTGATGGAGCAGAGCGTGGAGTCGTTGGCAGACTGGCGACCCCCAGTTTGGCATTCGATGTGGAGCGAGGAGTGGCTGGTTCGCTGGAAGTGTCAGACCTTGCATCGAGCGACAACCTTTCTTGGGAAGGCATTGTCAGTGGCCTGTCCGAGGGGTTGAGCTTCCTGTTGTGGTTGACTGACTCTTGGTAACCTGATTGTTAGTGGCCCGTTGTGGGTCTCGGCACTTGGCCGGACCTTGGCAGCCGGATTATCATCTGCTCCTCTTGCGCCGAGAGGCTGATCGCGTCCTTCCGCAGAGTGGCGGTGAGGGGTGCGACTTGCCCGGTTTGCGAGCTTGGAGGTGGATCGTCAGGGGTCCTTCTGATCCCGTGGCTGTCTCGTATGAGTTTGTGCGTCTCCTTCATCCAGGTGCCTCTTCGACTTTTCGTATAAACAGGAGTCCGAGTAGTAAGATTCGACCCCTTTGAAGGGATCGATATCAGCAAACTCTGTCTTCACGAAGCCGTGTTTGTCGACATATTTGAAGCACTGGTGTAGCGTGGAAGGCACGATCATATAATCGTGTATCCATGGGCGCCCCAAGAGGATGTTGTAAGAAGTGTCTGCATCTATGACGTAGCAGGTGACTTCGGATTGGAGGTCGCCAATTTGACACTTCAGACGAATCTTCCCAATAGGGTAGCTCCTGCCCGAATTGAAACCGCTGATGGCGGTACTTGTAGGTGTCAGGCGATGCATTGGGATGCGAAGATGATGTAGCAGGCCCTTCGGGATGATGCTTATGGAAGAGCCAGGATCAATGTGCATCGATCCACCTTCACGTCGCCGATGTATCCCGTGTAGTATAGCGGGCGATCATGTAGGTTGGTTTTGATGAGCATGTCCTGCGAGTGAAGACGATGTTGGGCATTGCTCCCGTGCAGGCACTATCTTGGAGATCCATGGGTGAGTCCTCCCAGTGAGGTTAGATTGAGCGAGATAGGCATCGGCATTTTGGAGTGCTTCGCTCAATGCAATACGAACGTCCTTGGAGAGCCTTAGGAGTTCGTATAATGACAATTTGGCCGGAGTGTTAGCCAATTGTGCTAAGATGTCAAAGTTGTAGGGCCTCTCTAGCCCTTGGGCTGCGTCCTTTCGGAGAGATTGTCGAAGCGAGTCTCCTTCGGCCTAGGCTTGTCGGTCGTCGAAGGCTGAGCCGGTCCCAGAGCATCAGTTGTAGTGGGTTGATGATTTTCAGCTGGACTGTCAACCACAGGTTGGGATTGCTCCGGACCGCGTGACGACGGCTGTAGCTTCCTCGTTGTCTGCTGAAATTGTCGGCAGGTCTTGATTTTTCCACTCTTTTTGTTGGTGGGAGTGTGTGGGCCGAGTTACTTCTGACACCAAGTCTGGATGGACCCACATGACCTCTCCTCGTGAGGTGGTGAGAGGTACTAGACCAGCAGCTTTCTGTTCTCGGGGCAGAGGAAGATTGGTAATCTCCATTGTCGCGAGAGGGACGGGGATTACCCCGTCTTGAGTCTCCGTCGGAGGGAAGTTGCCGAATTGTACGACACCATATTGGCTGCTACGGTTACCTCTTCGAAGTCGATGGCCAGAGCGTTCGAATCGATGAGGCTTTGGATGTACCGTTTTAGTTGGTAGCAGTCATGTGTAGCGTGGTGTACATAACGGTGGTAATGGCAGAACTTCGGGTTCTCCAAATCAGCCGGCCGAGGCTCCCGTCTTGGTGGAGGAAGCTGAATTCTACCTCCTTGTATGAGCATGTCTAAGATAGGCTTGACGTGGCCGTCTTCGAAAGAGTAAGTGATCTGAGGCCATTGCTTGTCTGCTGGCTGTGGCTCGGGCTTCTGGGCCGTGTCGGCCACCATAGCCTGTTTTCCTTGCTGTCCCGATTGTTGGAGGGGTTACCCCCATTATCGTTGTTGAGACGCTTGCCCTTGTTTTCCCTTCTGAGATGTGCAACCCCAGTTGGCGGGCCTTCTTCAGTCGTTCTTCAGCGCTTGTGGCGCTGATGATGAACGCCTTCCAATCTTTGAATTGACTCTCGCCATCCAGAGACTGATCGTTGGAAGCAGTCTCTTTTGGCAGATTTCAATCAAAGAAGAATCCGGATTTCCGGAAGGCAGCTTCATGGCGGTCTGGCGAACCGTCGATGTAGTTCCTTGTTAGCTCTCCTTCTCCCCTTGGACGACGTCCATGAGAGTGGACATAGTGACGTCTTGTCCTACTTCATAGAATCGTTCCAAGAACATGCGCTTGAAGCCGGCGAAGGAATGGATGCAGTTGTCCGGTAGATTGCGGTACCAATCAAAGGCGACTCCTTCCAATGCTCCAATGAATAACCGTGTGAGGATCGCATCTCATGGGGCAATGGTCGGTGGTGACCTCAAAGTAAGTGATGTACCGACTTGCTGAGGTTTTGCCATCATACGGGTTGATGTTGAACGGCTTATATCTTGGTGGGAATGGAACATCCCTCCACTCAGCAGGGTATGGTTGCCGTATTCTGAGATCTTGAGCGTTTTCTCGGCATGAAACATGGCACGGAGCTCCTGGACCTCTCTTCTTACTTCTCGGGTCTCATCTGTCGCGGCGGGGGCTGTTATTTCGGAGGATTATTGCCCGGTTTGGTGCCGCTGAGTTCGAATCTACATTACCGTGGGGCCCGTGTTTGTTTGACCAGGCTCTCCTCCTTGTAGAGTGGGCAGGGCCGCTTTAATCTCGTCTACAGACTTGACCAAGCAAGTAATATGGCTTCGAGACTGTCGATGCGTGGCGATCACTGGAACCACCTTGATCGCTGTCCGTCATGAACACCGTTCTTACGTGAGAGTGATGGAAGGAACGGTGGAGGATGTGCCCTCTGAGTCGTACCCATGCACCGAGAAGTCATCGGGATAGGGAATGTTCTCTTCGGGCTCGGACTCGGAGGGAATGGTATCCCCAGCTTCAGAGCTTGCTTTGTCTTGAGAGTTACGGATGTCCTCGGGGCCATCAGCGTCCGTTGCTCCTGATGGAAGAGTTGTTTGTGCGGACTCGGTTCCTTGGAACATCGATTGTTGTGGATGTTCGGAGGAGTGCTACCCCCAGCTCCTTCAACCCCCAGCGATGTGGATGATGAATTTCCCATCGCGATAAATTTCGTCTTTGAACGTGTGTTGGAATACAGTGGAGGACAACCGTTTAGACGACAGTTTCTTAGTTGTAGTGGTTGATATCTTCGGACTGGAGATGCTCGTTTTCTTCCTCCTTCTCTTCTTCGGTGGGACTTTTTGAGCAGAATTGTAGGAGACAACAGGAGGTGCCTCATCTTCTGAGTTCGGGTGCTGTAGCCTTTGGAAGACGGATGGCCGAGCTTCCGTCATTGCCGCGTTGTTGCAGCAGCAATTGACGATGATTTAGGTACATCTGTCTAAGCGAGGACTCTTTGCACACCGACACTCCTTCTCTTCCCTTGCGTTTGTGGAGGATCGTCTCCCGCAGGTCAGAGGAACCACTCTGTCTGTTTGCCGTGGGGGGCTGCACTTGAGCAGTTGTATACAACTTTCCATCCGAGGCCCGTGTGATAGTCAACGGGACGCTCCGATAGTCAGAGGTTGGGACAGCTACTGGGCCGATGAGCCTGCGCTGCCCTAGACTTCCTCCCTTTAGCACTTG